>JAMKCH010048593.1:0-11104 GCA_023653785.1 Ophioderma brevispina
TTGTTTTTGTATATCACATTCAGGAGAAAAGACCAGCTGTCCAGGATTTTGTTTCATCTCATTCTTCATTTTAATGAGAGATAACTCCAGTTACTGCGGAACACACCATCGATTTGTGCACTTTCGGTTGAGTGGAAACCGGTGACGAATTAGTATTAAACATCGTTATTTAACACTTGAACATATATGAAGATTCTTTAAAATGGGATAACTCATAAAGAAACTCTAAAAGATACGAGAAACGGTTACGTAATGGTGAAGTTATGATCAGTAATTCTGTCTTTAAGATAAAGTGAATAACAGTCCCCATACTGTTGTTTGACAATGAGACAAACATGCGTACAACCGCGTACCCATTGGAGGAGAGAGGTTTTCTTGGTCTTGATAAGTATCATGAAACCAAATCCTACCACCACTTTTATACCACCAAATTCAAATTTTTATTGACTTCACAATTACTAAATGCCAAAGATATGCAATATTTTTGAAACCATTTCTTGATTTGGAGTTTTTAAATTTTGGTTTGCAATTACATTCCTTCTGCTGCTTTAACAGATACCAACTTTGTAATTAAATTCCAAGCTCCATTTCATGACTGCAATAAATATTTGTATTGTTGTTATTAATGACAAGAAGATTTTTATATTGAACTGATTATTTGACTATTAAAACTTGTTGTCGATAAAAGTAGACTTCTTTGTTTTACTAAATTTAATCTGTGTTTTGTTTCTTTTTGTCAAGTTGCAACTTTTGTGAGCTTTAAGACAGCATAGCATAGCTGGGGCGAACAACTCTGCCCATGCATAAAATGGCACAAATCGATTTTGGTAATCGCCTAAATGATTATATCTCTGGATGACAAAAGCAAATGAGATGAAACCAACACCATTGAAAGCTTGTCTTGGTCATTTTTTTTGTTTTTAACATTATGTCAAGTAAGAAAAAATGAACCCCCTTTTTTGTATTGTGAATTTCATATTTAACCATTGTTTTTCTGATTGTAACCATTTTTTTAGACCGGCTGTATATACAATTTCTGCAAAGAAATTCAGTGACCCCAAACATGCTCAAAGGAACTGGTACGACCATATATTTAGTACAGTTTGACCTCTAATGACCTAAATACTTGCCCCACGTTCAAACCTTTGCACATCCATATATTTAACCCGGTGGTCGTCTTCACTGTTCTGGCCTGACTGCATGTGTTCTCTGAGACCGAGGATTGCACCTTCCTGCAACTTGGGGTGGGTGCCCTTGACCTTACGAAAACCCGGAGTTTGTATTGGTTAGTGGATCAACAGTCATCAGGGGTCATTCACAGTCAAAGAGCTAAATGGGGGTAACTGTGGTATTTCATGCGAGACTTTGTGGGCGGGGTCGATTGTTGATGATGAAATTTTAAAGGTCTGGCAAGGTCACAGTGTGTTCATTCAAGGTCAAGAACGCAAAACCCAGGGTCATTCACTCCAGTTGATCGCAAAACACATGTGATAGCCAAACCGAGGATCGCCTAGTAAAATACTATTAAAGAAACACCGTCCAGACTCTTATGGTATGTACAGAATGACTCTTAATGCCCATCTGCCCTTTTGACGCAATAGACCCTACTTACCTTTGACCCCAAAAATCTAACATTCTTCCAATTTACGTTGTATATCCAACAACTTTCTCAAGATAACCACTGTCCCAAGACCTGTGCGCTATTGTCAATTGACCCTGTACTGACCCTACATACCTTGACCCCACAACTACACATTCCCTAACCATCCCAATTGATTGATTACTGCATCTGATGCACTCGTTAACTAGTGACAATAAATTTCATGGTAATTTTACACTGTCGGTCACCGTCTAAGGAATTGGAGTTTTTCTTTCCAAATAATAAGGCCCTCATGATAACAACATTTATTGAAGTTTGGTGAACTTTGCTGAATGTACTAATATTTTTCAATCACATAAAACTTTAACAGCCCGTGACACTTCCCCAAATCAAGACAAAACTTTTGTCAACAGCCGTTTTAATCGGATCAAAAAAAAAATGGGATGGATTACGGAAATACCCGTAAATTTCCGTTTTTACGGAGAAGTAAATAACTGTTTATTATCTACCAGTTATTTTCAAATTTAATGTCCGATTTGGCTCGTAATCTGGGAGTGCAATGCATCCAGTATTAATAAGTGCTGTGCTACTGAAAACAAGACATCACAAAATAAACACACGACGGGTCGGCTCAGCTCCGTAAATATAAATACACATTATCTTACCCTAAATTTTAAGGCATTGTATACACCCTTATTTTAATTATCAAATGCGTTACGTCCTTCATATTGTGGCTCTGCTGGGGCGATTGTTAATTAATGGGCCTATTCTGTTTTAAGATATTAGTTTGAAAAAAAAATCCTCCAAACGCTCTGTGGCAAGTGCTATAATATATACAAATATTAATCTTTTAGCATTATCCTGTTTTCATTATTAAACCGATCGACAACACGCCACCCCACACCCCCACACTTACTCTATCAAAATTGAGATTTTGTTATCAGAAGAAATTTCAGTGTGATCCCAATGAAATTTAAGGCTTGGAAATGTTTTTTCCTTTGCACGTGTAAACACAAACGGTGCTTTCAGATGTGGTCGACCACATAAAAACACACCTGGCCAATTTAATTACTTTTGCTCCTACTATTAAAACCCAAAATCGATGATTTTTTTTTTTTTTTTTTTTTTTTTTTTTTTTTTTTTAAATATTGGGCCCGACTACGTCTCACCCAATATTTGCAACTCATTACCAACCAAGAATACTGGGCTCAATAATCCAATTTTTATACAAGATATATCAGTTTGCATGTTTTGGTGACATGTGAGGGAGAAAACTTTTTTTCATCATAATTGTTTTTTGTTTTTTAATATTCCCATCATACACACAATATATAAAAATTACATATTACAATGAGGGAAATTGTTTTGGCCCACAACCACGCCCATTCTAACCTACACATTGGAATCGGAAGGCGTAATTAACACCGCGAGCACCTTCGATCTTTGTGCCATCAAAATCTTTACGCAACCACTCGCGGTTGCGTAGCTAAGATGCCTTCACGTAATACGCCCAGGACTGCGTTCGTCCTTTTCGCGTGTTCTCGGAAAAACCGAATACCCCATCGCTCGTAGTTTGTTGTGACAAAGATTTTGTACAGGCCGGTATAGTCAGACCGGATCTCCTTTCTATATCTGTGGGTAATCTGGTCATATTTCTTGTGAGAGTGATAACCCTAGCAGCCATGGTCTTGTATTCTTTTAAGTTTTTGAATGACTTACGTTGGGAGTCCATAAGAAGGCTGTTACAGTTGTCAAGCCTCTATGACAAAAGCCTGAATAAGAGTCTGCGTGGTTTTTGATCAAGAAATTTGCGCAGTTGGCCAATCTCCTTAACGCCAAGGTACGCCACTGCAAATTCTCTTAACATGTTGATCCATACACAGATGCTTATCAAAGATAACTCCTAATCACGAACACCGAGGCTGGTCAACGATGGAATTACCAGCAGTGATTGAAGGTATTTGGATATGACTTGGAGAAACTAGATTTTACTGGATAACCTCAGCTCTTATTGGTCCATTTAAGACAAGAAAGTTACTCTCCATCCAATCTTATATTTTTAACTTCGAACCTTATCACTGAATTTGGTGACTGTCCGGCATTGAGACTGATAGACAACTGTGTGTCATCCGCATATGTTACTCTGAACACCTGAGCCTTTATGATATCCGCCAGGGGTGCCGTGTAGATGATAAAATTAATTGGACCACTTACTGACAGCCTGGGGCATACCATAATCGAGCTGGACAGGATCACTACTAATGTCACCAATAACAATACTTTATACGGTTTCAAGATATGATGAAAACCAATATGGGCGAGCCTCAACAACCTAGCGGACATGCAGACGATCAATAAAAAACCTTTTTATGATCTATGGTGTCGAAGGCTGCTGTCAAATCTAAGAGAATAAATATGACCTCACCACCAATCTTGTCTAAATGAATGAGCAAGTCATTGTATACACGGGTAAGTGCAGTTCTATGCTGTAATATTGCCTATAAGCGACTGAGATGGGCAAGGCAAATAAGTGGTTTTCGTTTAAATAATCAACAAATTGCTTAATAGCAAACGCTCGTTTTGAGATAGGCCTGTATTTTCATCACAGTTTGGGTCTAGATAGGTTTTTTGAGAATTGGGGTGACAAGAGCAGATTTAAGGGTTGAAGGAAAGGTACTCCAGTGAGGGAAGGGACTGTTGACAATGTTAGGAATTAATGTAGGAGGCGTCTAGAGTGTTGTCATCAAAGCAAGCAGAAGAGGGTCGAGGGGAACAAGGACTTCATTTTTAGAGCCTGTGCTGACTTCCGAAGTTCATCTTCAGAGAGTGAAACAAAGTGGTTGAACGAACTATTGCAGGTCTTTTCTGGCAACAAGGCATAGTTGGTAAGACTACGAGGGCATGGTCCAAGGCCAAACGAAGACCAGGCATCTTCTGAATCAAAAAAAATTCGACAAACTTCTAGCAAGCAACTGAGTAGAATGTTTAGGCAGGACTTGCATTGGCCTAGAGGCAGGATAGTGGCAATGATGCGAAAAAGCTGTTGGGTATCCACTACCAATGATCTGTGCTTGGTGATACGACTTTTTAGCAGTTTCAAGAGCAGTTTGTACTCTTTCACTTTTTCCCTCATAATTGCTTGGGACCGACCAAGGACTCCTCCATTTGCGTTCAGCAGCACGTTTACCACGTTAGTACACGGAGATCTTCATTGTACCATGGCGAACTTGGTCTAGATACGATTCTACGTATTTTCGGGGCATGCTGGTCTAGGACCCACGAAGCACAGTATATAATCTTTTTTTTTTTGATGCAAGAATCCAAAATCATTACATTGCTTGGCAATAAGGGACTTACACATATGTTCCACAGAAAAAAATCTAATGTACTATTAAGTGTGACGCCACAAAGAAAAAAAAAAATGGCCAAATCCGATCTCTATCCTACTCAGACTCAAACACATTAAAATCCTCATGAAGACCTATCTGTGTCATTAGTTTCAGGTCTGTTTGTTAGGTTGTCCGATGCAATCGGAAAGACCTTAGTTGGTATTCTGAAAGGGAGACTAACTTTAGACCTGGGTTTAAACAAGGGTTAGTCCTACATGAGTGGACCTTTTTCCCTTCCAACATACTCTAAAAATGTGCTGTAACGGGTGAGATAAATTCCTCATGGATGGGTCGGAACAGCCCATCCATGAGGAATTATCTCACCCGTTACATTTAACTTTCACAGCATTTTGAAAGAAAAAAATGTCCACTCATGTAGGAATATCCCTGGTCTAAAGTTAGTCTCCCTTTATGTCAGCATAATTTGTGTGTGTCTGTGTGTCAAACATTTAGTATACACCTTTTGGTTGACACTTTTTCAACTGTAACTCTTCCGTACATGAACATACTTGGTATGCTTATACATTGAGACAAGGGGTCTTAAGTAGGGTAACAGATGAGGCCAAAGGTCACTCAGGAGTCACTTGGGGTCATTATATTGCTCTACACTTATTTTTTCTCCACATAAGCGGACAACTTATTTGGGACCACTGTCCCTATTTTTATTAAAATTAAAATTCTTGGTTAATTTTTCCCACTCCAACACGTCAGTGGTGAATATGAGAATGTATCTCCCACAGGTTATGACTAAAACATTTGTTATTTGGGTCCTCTCTTTGCTTGGCGAGAGGTAATTAAGAGATTCCTTGAGAGTAGGGTCAAAGGTTATTTATGATGGTCATCCAAGTCAAACAAGTTATGATGGTCATCCGAGTCAAATAAGTTATTGAGGCATTTTATTCTCAAACATCATATATACAATTGATATCAGTGGATGTGGTATTAGTGTCAGACCTACAGGAGTCATTTAGTAGCCAATATACAATAGCTATTAGGCCAAGTAAAAAAAGAAACGAGTTGCTCATCCCCGCCCGCTCCGATTTTTTACGCCGCCCCGGTTTTTTTGTTATTTGCTATTTTCAAAAATCCAGAAAAAAAATAGCAATTTTTTCGGAGAAAATTGATTTTGATGGTTTCTGAATTTTGATACTTGCAATAATAAGTCGGCAAAAGCATCATATGTTGTCATACGTTACATCAGTATACTCAAATTGCACAATATTTGTGATTTTTATACCTTGAGCAGCCATATTTGGCTTGGCAGCCATCTTGGAAAAAAATAGCAAAAAAATGAAAAATAGTAAATAGTAAAGCCCTGCCTCCTCCTTTTTTTGAAAAACCCTGGATTAGAAACACCCCCCCCCCCCCCCCCCTCGTTACTATTTTATGCCTTACCCAGAGGTACCAGTGGTTGTCTTGATGTATTTTTTGGTATTAGTTATGCTTCTCAACTTTCTAATTACTATTCACGATGCATAGACGTTAATATAAATGACATGAGGGAGCCATTTTCCGGAATAGTTGTTTATCACTACACCAACCCATAAACAAAGGCTGTAGAAGATATCACATTGTCCACTACAACGCTGCCTGTCATTCGCATCTTTGAGGTACGTTCATATCTCTCCTTAATGAATGAAGCTATTCAAATACTATGTGCATTCTGAGTATCATAAATCATAACCCAAGAGCTTGAAGGCTCATAGCTCAGAACAAAGTATATATTTGTGTTATGGAATTGTGGCTCTTGGTGTAATGAACTTGATACCTGTATTAGGTGATTAAATCACACTCAAATCAGTATCCCACTTACAATTGACGTACTTGCAGTACACATAACCTGATGCTATAAGTTGATTAAGCAAATTAATCATTGCCAGGGAGTTGTGGTGCCGTGTGACTCGTGATAATTTCAAAATTGTTCTAAGATGTGCTGAACATACATCTACACCACTACCACAGCTAATTCCTTTCATTCTATAGCAATACCACATAGCAAGAACTGCATTTGTAACCAGGGGCAGTGGTGTACCCGAGGTGCGACATGGGCCAGCTTCCCCCCCCCTTGTGGGGATTTTCCCCCCTCCGTGTCCCGCCCTGTGAAATCAATCAGTTCCTGCACACACAACAGCACAATCACCAATTTACAACAGTGCAAACACCATAGGCTATAGTGTTCTAACAAATTTAAAATATATGCTTTCCCCCTGAAACTGTATTTGCCCCCGTCCCCCCTGAAAAAAAGCTGGTTATGCCACTGACCACATGGGTATCGTCTACACACAGCTGTTTGAATGTCTCATTTATTATGAATAGAAATGCTAATAAAACAAAAAATAATATCAAATGCTACCCACTTGTGACAACTAATCTTTGGATTATTTATTCCACTTAATACATCCTGTGCAAATTTGATGAAATTCCATTACGGGCAAATAGATTTTCATAAAAATCATAAAATTAAAAAAAAAAAAAAAAAAAAGCATATAGAGGGCGCTAAAAAACATACAATCATTACCTTTGTAGGCCTATATGCAAGAAATCCCGCAATGAATTTTCTCTGATTTTTTTTCAGGAGATATAGCTCTTGCATGTCCCTACTAATATCCAATGTCAAACTGTGGCGCCATTGCTAAAATTGCATGGGGGTCAACCCGCTGTGGGTCAAACAGCTGTGTATAAGGGTACCCCTATTTAGACAAAAACCCATTCAAATCTGCTGATCTATAAGTCTCAGAGTATACATTCTACAATGTACGTGTAGGGAATATCTTTCAAACCTTAGTGTACCTTTTGTCCTTCGGTCACCTATTAAGTGGTACCAGAGACCTTTTCAAAAAATGCAAAACCAGCCTTAATATACCCTTGTGTACATTCACAACCCTGCCATGACACACATATATGCCAATGTGAAATGGTGTGTAAGTACTTGCCCCAACTTTTGTGGTGTGATGACCCATTAGGACGATATTGGAGTCGTCATGTTTGGGGTAAAACTTTGTTTTGAAAAGTCTTTAGTTTTTTATTTGGGTGTATGTCCATCATTACAGTACCATAATCAGGGTACTTTTGTGTGTACCATGGACTTCACTGCAGAATACCTAACCCACTATTTAAACCCCTGCAATCTACTGCCTGTAAGTACATCAGAGTACCCTTCTTATAAGATATTCAACCCTTTTGCATCATTTTCCATTCAGGTAGGGTCGTAACATGCTGCATTGACCCTGCCCTATCATGCCCGCAAGATTTGACAATTTTGTAATGTTTACACACCGAAAATTGTACACCTGATTTTCCCTTCTGATATCTATTACCACAGTCGCCCCTTCATTGAGAAAGGCTAGCTAAACCTTAAAAAAAAAAAATTTGCCAACACCACAATGGATTAAAAAAAATTCAGCAGACAACAAAAGAACATGCATAGGTCACCTGATTGTTTGCGATCCCGAATTGTTGAAGGTATGCATGTGAACTCTGCATATTTTTGTTGTGCTGCTATGAGATTTGTGTATCAAAGTGTAAACAAGTTTTTTGCCATAATTACTTATACCTCGGTGCAGGGGTTTATGTATTTATGCAACTTTTATTCTCGTAGAAAAGGATTATGACAAAGAGTTGGTTAAATGATGCATATTATGGGGGTGAAATGGTACTTAAAAGTTGTATTTTCAAGACACTTAAATTTTTTTCTTGGTTGTTTTTTTTTTTCAGACCTAGACCATTTAAGCACAACCAAAAGACTCCACCATCCATTAGCCACATGCAGTTTATCCCCGGTAGAAGTTAACATTCATAGCACATGCAGTAATAATTCTCAACAATTACACTCACCAACAAGGCTGCAACACTATCCAGATGGTACCAGTCTATCGCCCACCTGCCATAATATCCTTTGGGCCTGAATAGGCCGTCACCGGCAATGGGAGCAGTAGAGTGAGGCACAATTCTGTGAGTAGATACTAAATTGGATTTTGTACAATTAAAGTAACACTGAAAGAAAAATATTTAAAAAAACTCAAATGAGCTTTTCATCATTTACCCCATTGGAAAATTATTTGGATGTTAATATCACAGTGGAACTTGCTGTTAACAATATTAAAGTGCATTTTGTGATACACACCCTATTTATTCATTGTTCCTAGGGCATGTGTGTATAGTGGGACCCCTGATTTTGGGAGGACGTTACACTTGGCCCTAACTTTTTTTGGTTTTAGCAATTTCTCCAAAGAAAATAATTGTCCAACTGTCATAAATTTGGGCTTATTTTAAAGCCTATTTATTCTTCGTTTCAAAAAGCATATTTTTTCACATACGTTTTATCGTTGTCATTTTATGAAGCAAAAATGATAACAAAGTCAAATGGGAGGAGCCGCGTTGCAGGAGCCGCGGTTGCAGCCTTCCTGTGTTAAGTCTATGGGAATTGGGTTTTGGACATGCTTTGATATTGTTTCCGAAAGGTGTAAAATGCAAAAAACAACTAGTGCTATGTAGATTTTTCTCTGCAAAGGTTACATACATATCTTAATATAAATCCAAGTAGTTAAATCAAATTCAACCATATTTTATGATTATTAAATTTGATTTAATCACAGTTAAACAACAGCCTGCAAGTAATGCGATTAGTTTTCAAAACTATACAAAGCATTACCCAACAAATTAAATGCTCTAAGTCAATCACACTACAGTTAAATTTTAATGACCAAACTAACTACCGTATTCCATTTTCCATTAGTTAAATAATGCCTAATTAGTTACCAATTAACTAATTAATGTACTAATTACTCAATTTGTCATTTGATTGCCTATCGCATGTGAGTCCTATGGTCAGTAATTCATACAAAAATTAATCAATACAGATCAGATTGATAGCTAAATATTGCTGTTCTTTAAGAAAGGACATATCAAAATGATTGGACTGGATCCAATAGCAAGTGTATTTGGAATTGTGTTCAAAGAATTCAATGACCAATAAGCACCATCGATCATGTATAATAATTTGCTTTAGCAATATTACAATATTTTTTGAACACCACCCTGTATGTGGTTCACACATTTGAAAGTTTGTATGTCATCTGTAAACTACATGTTAATGCTTTCAAATATGTTAACTGATCAAAATTTCTTACAAGTAGCTGAACATTCAACCCACAACAAGTATGATTAAAGATACAAAGCCTAAAAAATACAATAGGGCATCGTTAAAGAGTTGATATTCTACAAATTTCATATCACCCTGTACAAAAACTACTTTGTTATCTGTCCAGGATCTTGTTTTTTTGTGATTCTTATGAGTTTCCGCAAGTACCAAATGCTTCTTCCTGTGTTATATGGATCATTTTGTTCTTCCTAAATAAACGCATGGTTTGATTTTTCACCAAAAAAATGTGTCAATTTTTGACCACCCTGTTGTCAACTTGGCCCAATAAGCTGAATGTGACCAAATTTTATATGGTGTGAAACAATAGTTTCTGACGGGTAAGAATATAATTATATTGCAGATACTATATGGCTTCAAGATTTTTAATCAGGTAACATATTACGTGAAAAAATTTGTTTTTTGGTTTTGAACCCTATATGTTTTCTCACACACCCGTATATCAACGTCAACATTGAACTATAGAGTCCTACCCTTCACTTTCAGGAAAATGTAGGTTTTACTATGGTGTTCTACAGCATTTTAATGCTAATACTCTAACAAATACAGAAATTGTATGAATTTACTTGTTTTACATGATGTAACTATATGGGTGTCCCACTATACGACACATGACCCTAGATATCCTGGAGTAGAACAAGGGTATCCAAAACTTGATGTGTTGATTCCATATCGTGCAGTTTGTGTGATGAGCAATTCAGCATTATAATAGGGTTCTTACATAAGTGCATGTAGGAATGCATGTATGATGTTATTTGAAGATACACAACAGTGATGCATGTTTCCGAGTTGGCGAACGAAAATAAATGAATTAGGTGCTGATTGAAGCCTACAGATAGCTATAGATCGTCAAAAGTCATTTGATTACCCATCCAGTGTGAAAAGCCTATTATCTTATCAGGGTTAATTTGGCTAGCTTGTATGCCACATAGACACTGAATCATACCAGCATTAATT
>JAMKCH010048594.1:0-11277 GCA_023653785.1 Ophioderma brevispina
GTCAAATCAGATTTCACATAACTGCCACATCTGCATTGCACATATTAGATATAACCTATGGTAAACCCAAATCTGCAATCAATGCTAATCACGTTTGGAACTCATTTTCTAAATTTAGGCCATTTTTGGGGGAATTCCATTTCTTCTCTTCTCTTTTAGTTGTAACACATGTTTAATCTCAATCTAGCCTTTCTAGGGGAATTCCATCTACTCTTTTCCATCATAAACAAGTCTTCAGTGAGAATTTTTCTCAAATTAAATTGAGAAATGAACTAAAATACTAATATTTTTAATCACAAAATTAATGGAGGCTAATATAACTATATGAATATTAGACAATATGAGTCAAAAATGAATCTGAAACTTGGCTTGATGGCACACATTGTTATCATCTCAAATCTATTCTCAAAGTCCTGCACGATCCATTTTGATTCTCATGTGATATTCATTTTCATACAACCCATTTTCTTCCAAGTAGCAGATAATTATACAGATTTGAAATTGTCATTCCCTGTAGTGCCAATGCAAACATAAAAACGAAAATTTCTCAATAGTAAAATTTCCTGCACCATTTCCCAAGTTGCAGTGTTTCTTGTTATATAACTTAAAATGCTTTAAATTAATCTTATTATTATAATTTTAATTAACATCCATTTTTTTACAAAACCACAACCCAATGTTATCTGTAGTCGAGCGTTTTCTGCTTACAATAAGACCAGAACATGTTTATAGATCCTACAGCGTAGTGAATTGATTAACTCTTAAGGCACCACTACTGCAACCTTGGCTGTTTCCAATTTCATCAATCCTATCTTCTCCATTAACAACAATAAGTGATATCCTATTTTTCAGATTTTTAAATGCCATTATTCAGCTTCCAATAAGACCAAAACGATGTAAATATCTTTATGTGTGACCGAATCATCATTAATTGATCAGAACTGATTTTGAACAAGGCGAACTCGGATTTAAGCGATGCGTAAATCTACCCCGCTGAATGTCTCGATCATTAAAATGTGATAAATGAACTATCATAATACCCTCTACAATATGAACCAAACCCGTCCCCTCACGACCACCAATCCACCCCTCCTCTCCCCTCTCCCTCCCTCCCCGACCGACAGTCCCTCTCCCGACAAACTTCACTCCACCCCGACACCCAACTACCTACCTTACCCTCCCTCCCCCTCCTCCCGACACCCCACCCTCCCCATCCTGAGGACACCCCACCCAATCCCCCCAAGGACACCCTACCCCACCCCATCCCCCCTCCCCGAAAACCCCACCCCCTTGCAATATTCCAATGGATGTTTCATCGAAAAAGCTTATGCATACTTATTAGATCAATTGCATCAAAAATGCCCTTTAATCGGCCACAAGCACGTTGACCCAATTACGATTCCAACAAAAGATGATGACAGAGTGGCCGAGTGACCATAGCGGAATGAATTTTACATATTCGATGTACCGTTTTAGCAATGACAGCAAATGATGCATATTAATTAGCTCATTTGCATGCCCGAAACGCATATCATTACACACTGTCCGTTTAAAAAAATACAGCGAAATGCAATTTTTGCATATTAATTAGTATTTGCATTTTAAATTTTTTTTTTGCCCGAAATGCGTTCCAAAATTAATAAGGTCGAGAACTCTTCAACCCACTTCTGCCACCAAGTACATAAGTCATACCGCCTACAGAATCCAGATAAATTGTAGCAAAGCCTTGAAGGGAAACATTTCAAAATATGCAAATATATACTTATTAGTATTTATACGCCAAAATCTAATCAGGTCGAGAACTAATATGGCTTGACAGAGCGAAGGAATTTGATATCATATTGTACCGTTTAGCGATACAGCAATATGCATATTTAATTAGCTTCATTTGCATACCTAAGCCGTTGGCCGCATATATCACACACTTTCAAATGTCGAAGAAGATGCGCACCATAAGCTTTCATTCAGTCAAGGAATTTTGCGTATCCGATGTACCGTTTCAAAAAGACAGCGATTACGTGATTTATGATATTAATTAGCGCATTCGCATATGTAATGGCCCGAAATGCGCCCAAAAGCTAATCAAGTCGAGAGAACTATTCCACCAAGTTGCATCATTTACGCCTTACAGAACTCAAGATAATTGTATCCAAGTGGTTGGACTTAAATTCGTATATTCGTCGTTCTGCCCCGCATATAGTACAGTGCCATATTTGAGTGACTTGATTGATTTTGTTCAGAAATTAAGGTGGATGGATCAAAGTGTTGGTAAACTGAATATATAGCTATATTCCTCCATCTAATTGTGCGTTATTTCTTGAGGCCTGTTTTTGGTACCTTCGTAAATTGTTTGGTCAATCTATTGCCATGTACCTCGCTCATTCCATTTTCATTGATGACCTCTTCAACCAAACAGTGAAAAATACAGAGTCAAACGATCTTTTCGTGGGTATAATTAACCATAAATTAGCTTTTACTAAAATGGGGTCATTTGATTTTTGTCGTGCATATTGACCTCATTATTTTTAAGGAGTATCATTTGGGTTTTTGTCGTCTCTTTTGTTATTCTGAGTATCGTTTTTCCAACAATTAATCTGTAATGTACACAACAGTGGCGTATCAGGCCTGCCCGCTCTGAGGTGGCAAATATCCCAGTCTTGGGAAATTTTCCCTCACGGGGGGGGGGGGGGGGGTCAAAAGGCCAATTATTCCCGGTCAGGGGCTAAAAAACGGCTGATTTAGCATGATTTTTGCAAAATTTTTCCCGGCCAAAGTCGTCAAGGGGGAAGCCTTCCCCCCGCCTGTTAAGCCACTGGTACCACAACCACATCAAAAACTGTGTATTTCAACTTGGAAATGAAAAGCTTAGGGACTATTTCGTAAGGTTGATCGTCTTTTAATTATAACAAACAGATTATTTTTTGAAATCTTTACGCATTAGGACGTCAGAGATTGGTATTCATCTATTACATAAATTACTGTATATTCTAGAAACATTGAAAACAAAAATAGGCAGCCTCTCCATTGTATCTATTAGGAATTGAGGTAACTAGCAAATTGTGAAGCAATTAATGGCCGTGGTAATTGATAGAAACGTCTGTTGCCTCATATTAACGAGAATATTAAATAAAAATTTTGAAAATGTATGAGATCTATTATACTATTAGGATATTTTATGGTAACTAGCAAATTGTAAGCCATTAATTGGGCCCGTGGTAATGACACATCTGTTTGCTTCATATTAAGGAGGATATTTGAAAAGAAAATTGGAAATGTATGAATTTAAATATAAAATTGAGGAAATAGATATGAATCAAGCTTAATAATCTGGTGGGTACACACTTCCGTTACTGTAGATATTAATGTGGGTTTAAATTAATGATGTACTTTTTTCTTGCACACTTCATGTCATAACAATCCAATTCCTGTACTTCGATAAACATTAGTTTTTTCGACGGGTCACGTTTATTATGTTCACCAGGAAACATGCTGTGGTGTGATAAAATTTTTAAAAAAACTGAAACTATAAGTCGATAAACTTCCCTATTTTGGAAATGCTTTTATATTACTGATTTTACACTCCATCATTACAGTTAAAATCAGTTTTGCTAAACATGTGCTTTTAGGCCCCAATTCGCTGTAGAAGTGCCACCTAATACGATTTGTCCCAGAATCGGGTCCAAACAAATCACAACAGGGCACAGGACACAATGGTCCCACCACCCCCACCAAGCCCCCTTTCTACCACCCTACCCCCCCCTTTTTTGGTGTCAAATAATCTATCGTCGATTGACTTTTAACGCTCTTTTTCAATGCAAAACACACTCCCCGGGGTATAGCAAAGTTAAAGGGTGATCCAAAAGTGATGAATAGGGGGTGGCAACTACCCAGGAATATCCGACACAGGAAGATCACAGACACTTGTTTGGTACCAATAAATAACTATGGTCCCTTCTCTTCCATTGATACCAAAAATAGTACCCACATGACTCGATTACGTCAGAAGACGTCCTCACGTTTTGCAGGTCCCGGCAAAACTGTAAATTTCCAAGTACCCGTCTATATAGGGAAATTCCGATTTTTTCAATAAAAAGTTAGGAATATCCCGATTTTAAACGCGTTTTTTTGATCTACTAGATGGGATACTATACTCAATATTTTAGTGCTATAATGTGTTTTTGAGTCAGTAAAATCGCGAAATATCCATTTTCCACCCTATGACGCCAGTGTCGTCCAGTAATGCGTAATGTTGATACTTATTTGGTACCAAAGGAAAGAAGAAACTCCAAGCTATCATGTGGTACAAATTTATAGGCAACCACCCCTTTGGATTTTGTTACAAAAAGGGCGCAGGTGCTATCTACGATTTCATGTTTTGTAAGTATATATCGTCGGCTGAATTCAAGACAAAACGTAAGTGCAGTTTGATTAATTTTGCAGGAAGAACATTTTGTGTTTCTAATTGGATTCTCTAGGTGGTGTGTCCACAATTATAGCAGGTATTACAAAAGCAAATGTATTTGTATGATATAAATGAAATCATTTCTATGACAACGTAATATTTATTTACAAAAGAAGAGACGTAAGTGAAATCAGTATTTTCTAGTTAGTGAAAGACCAACGTAAGTGCCACTTCGTTGGTCTTGCATGAAACATGTTTCATGTCAAGACCAACGTAAGTGCCACTTACTTACGTTGGTCTTGCACTCAAAGGTTGCAAATGTTTAATGCAAGACCAACGTAAGTGCCACTTACGTGGTCTTGCACTGAAAAATGTGTCAATGCAAGACCAACGTAGTGACACTTACGTTGGTCTTGCACTGAAAAGGGCAAATAGGTGTTAATGCCAGACCACGTAGTGCCACTTTAAAAAACCCCCCCGTTTTGGTCTTGCAACGAAAGGGGCAAAATTGCTCAATGCAAGACCAAACTTAAGTGCCACTTACTTTGTCTTGCATTAAGCGGAAAAAGCTATTGTACATACGTCATCTTCTTTTTCTAATTAAAACTGTTTTGAATTTTTAACTCCTTACATATCTTCACACATACTTAAATTTCGTCAAATACCCTCCTCTTTTCAAAATCAACTAAAAACTCTATTTCGACAAAAATGTCACGTTGGTCTTGCATTGCAAGACGATATAATGGTATGTAAGAAACGTTTTTTCGTCGGTCATAATGCCCACATAATATGTTAAATTTAAGAAGAATGCCTCATCTGATCATTTGATTTTCTTTCAAAACTGTCGGGTAATATATATATATATATATAATATATATATATAATATATATATATAGTATATATATATATATCGGACATCCTTCTCATATCCTTCCCGCTGTTCTGGAGGCGTCCCTTGATTTTAATGCATATTACAATATTGGGTTCTGCCTGGCGAAAGCCGAATTTAATAATAAATTTTAAACATGTTTGAGTAATTCCTTGTAAGGTTATAAGGGTTCATAATGAAAGGTTGCTAGGGTCTATTGCATGGAGTTCTGCCCCATAGGTGGAGCGAATAAATTTTGTTGTTATAATCACGCATGCGTAGGCAGCTTTTTTTCGGGTGGGGGGGGGGGTGGGGGTCAAAAGGGGGGCACATATATTTTCAGGGGGCAAGCTATATTAAAATTTGTTAGTATAGTATATGGCCTAGTAAATCACGAATTTTTCAGGGGGGTCAAAGAGGGGGGGGGAAGGAAAGATTCCACAGGGCGGGCGCTGCACCCTGCCAACCCCCCCCCTCTGCTACGCCAGCATTATACGTTTTAAACCAATTTAAAGGGTGTTCTATGCCATGAGAAAAAAAAATGACTCCATAAGCTCCATAACGTAAAAGGCGGTCGGACATATTTCAAAGAAATATATCTGTTTATTGCGATTTATGAAAAGCTTAATCAGAAATGTTATTCTGTTTAAAAAATACAAAAGTGTTACAAGTGTCTGACACACGCTGTATTCATTATATTAGAAAAAGGCCGAAGTGCTTTCTGTTTGGTCGTACTATTGCAAAACCGATGTATGCAAATTAAGGTCGCATATAATGAAAGGATCAAGTGACGACTATATCAAAAGTCATACTGGAAGATTAGGAAATATAGGACAAGCCAGAAATTCTACCAAATGGCTTGTGCAGCAAATGTGGATTCGTCCAGTGATCTAGAGTGTTCAATCTGTCTCCAACCTTACCAAGATCCGTGTATCCTATCCTGCAAAGCACTCATTTTGCTGTGATTG
Organism: Ophioderma brevispina; assembly: GCA_023653785.1. Taxonomy (NCBI): domain Eukaryota; kingdom Metazoa; phylum Echinodermata; class Ophiuroidea; order Amphilepidida; family Ophiodermatidae; genus Ophioderma; species Ophioderma brevispina. The sequence goes on from JAMKCH010048594.1 coordinate 6,240, forward strand.
TCTGAGCAAGTGGGTAGAGGCCAGTGACGATCACACAGTCGTAGTTGTTCCGAACTGTAAAGTCATACCAGCCCTTTCTTCAAATGGAATTAAAAACTTCTTGATCATGCAAGCATTCGGAAGAAGAAGGAAGTTCATCTATTGCTTCAATAGGCCGTGAAGACCAAATGCACCAATTGCGATAGCCTGATAAGGCGGTCAGATGTGCGGGTGGAGGGACTTCAAGGATTTCTTATGTGACTCTTGCTACAAGAACCATAAGGAAATTAAGGCCATAAAACACCACACGTTCATACCTGTTAAAGACTTCAACACGGCAACAGCACAGCCATTGATGTCAGGTATTGCAATAAACAGAAGGGGAGCTGAAACAAATATTACTGCGAAACTTGTGGATGTCTAATTTGTAGCGATTGCCTTTTGTTGTTACACCAACCGCCAGAACATCAGTGTCTAAAATTAAACGAAGCGTCGGAAAAATTCAAGGAAATGTTTAGAAACCTGGTTGAAGAGTGTCGAAATAAACGGAAAGACTTTGAAGCTACATTGACCATAATGACAAGTCAGACTGTGTACAGACTGCCTGCAGGCTGAAGCAGTAAACGGCAGTTGAAAGAAGCTGAGAAGAAGTACATCGCCTGCTTGCAGACAAGGTGGACAGGTTTAGAGCCATGTCTTGACAAATTGGTAAAATGAAGAGGTGTGCAAGCATCGATGACGTTCAAGCAAGTTAATATCAGCGCTTGAGAAAAATGACAAGACTTGCAAAGAGTGTGTGGATCTGACGAAAAAAGGATCATCGTTTGATATACCCCTAGTTTGATTCTTTGTCGAAAGAACTGCGAGAATTTACACAATAACTATCCCAAGTGAATGAACGGTTAGATAATATTCGATTTATAAGGCCGGCTGAAATATCTCACCAATAGAACTACCAATTCTAGGTCTCGCTGCTTATGGAGTGAAATGGACGCAATGTGCACGGCATGACATACTTTTCGGTAGCAGAATCGAGACCGACAAGAGCACTTGTAATCATACTGGGACATTCCCTCTTACATAACAGCACAGATGTTGTGATATATTCCAAGATCTAGAAACATATCACAAAGCGTTTTGATGGCAAGTGTATTAATAAACCCAAATCAGTAATCGTTGGATGTACATAAGTTCAGACAATAGGTATATAATCGGATATCGTACCTTTCAAAGGAAGGAAGTGAGTTTCTGTGATTATAGCGAGCAAGGACAACATCTTTTTCACATGGGAACGTTTACCACGGGGATCTTTTTTTCTTCTTTCACCGTCTAGTATCCGGTCCTAAGTAAAAATTATCTTGTCAGGCACAAGACCCTGTACAGTTGTTACGGAAGTGGTGGTCCTACAGCACAAGTTCCAGACTAAAAAAAAACATCGAATAATTGCAGTTTTCCGTCCCTTTGGGTCAATTAGCTGTAATATTGCAAGAAACATCCCCACCACACATCACTTTATCTTATGACCATTAGTGGGGATATCATTAATGAAGTTCAGCCTCCACCGGTTGCCAGCAACTGTGAACCCACCGTGTCGCTGTAGCAAACATCATAAATATCGTGGCTACCATTCACTATGAGGCTGAGATGAACTGAAGTTGCATTTTCAGATTCACACACAAGCGGACGGGGAATTCTTGATTGGTCACTCTGACACATATCATATACAATTTGGATGGCACGGGACTACAAAGAATTGATTATATCTCAAGGATGGAAATGAAATTTCTTGATATTTTTAAATGAATATAGTCACAGGGTCCCGATAATTTTCCAAAGAGGTTTGATGACATGAAGAATATTAATGTTATAGAGATAAATTGAACAGATGGCAAGCTAAACTATACGCATTAATGGTATTTCTACAGATCATTTTTGTCTTGAAATCTCGATATGCACCGACTTCCTTGCATTTCAATCGGCTGAATGGACCACGCGCTGTAAAGAGAAAATATCGTTCGTCTAAAAAAATCAACACAACATGGCGATAATTGTCTTTTTTTCGAACAAAAATGACTGAAACGTTCCCTCCCCACGGAATTTTACGGAAAGAAACAGAATATCAACGCACACGGTTTAATTTCACATAGCATAAGTACAAGTCCTCTCATCTCCCCTTCCTCTCTCTAATCCCCCTTTCTTTTCGAGCGATATATCTTATCCCCTTTCTCCTCTACAAGCATGTACTCCTCTTAAGGAGGGGTCTAGGTTTTCAAATGGAAATTTAGTCTACTCTCTTAATTGAGATTATAGCGTGAACGAAAAGTGTAAACTTTCAGCTTTTTATTATTTGCTTTTGTTTGAGGTCAAATAGGACATTCCGTTCCACTTTTATGCTCGATTTAACACAATTAGGTGACGGGGGGTGGTGGGGTGGACCCTCAAATTATTGTTTTCTGCGCGCTGGGCCGCGTTTACAACGTGGGTTTTTTTTCCGGCGGCCGATTTTGTGATTTTCTGACTTAAATATTCGGCTTCTTTTCACACTAAAAAAATTAAAATTCGGTCAGCCATTATGAGTTTTATAACAATAATTAGTAACATTACAAATAATTAACCCTTTAGTGCTTAAAACAAACATTTCGTCGTGGACGGTTTGCGAAACCGTTAACGTACAAAGTAATGGGGAAATGACGTGCATTTTGCAACCACCCGAAAAATACAGGATTCCCTAAACTGCAGTCTGTGTTAAATTATGTAATTTGGGTCTTATTCGAGTAGATAAATCAACATAAAATAAGTTTTCAAAAAGTTTGATGTTGTAATGTAACGAAGGGTCGTTTGAATTTTCCATATTTTGCCCAATTTTCGAGTGGTTTTGAAAACAAACATTTTGCCCTCTATTGAAGCACCCAAATAACCAATTTCCCATTTTTTATTGCTGATTTGGGGTTGTCTTTATGACCTTTCACAAGTTGTAAATTTCGTGCAAAAATCCTCGGGAAAGTGGGTTTCCGGGGGTTGTGGTGTCCCATGGACACACAACACTAACTGGAGTGAAAACTCCTTGGTAAATTAGTGTTAAGCAAGCAGTCTCGTACGTCTCGAATGTATTTTTGTAGACATTGTATGTACAAAGTGCTCACCCTGTGATTTTTAAGCAAATATATATTTACTCATTATGGTCTAAATTACAAGCTTTCGGAAATTAATTAGTCAAAATGATTGATAAATAATAAAATATGCATCCAAACTAAGGAAAGTTTTTAGCTCGATAGCATTTCCTATATATGTATTTCTTTATTTCACTAACCAAGTGAGCATGTTAAGACCAGTTATTTAAAAAAATAATAATCATCCCCTATTTGCACCAAAATGCCACTAAAAGATGTGATCTTTATATTTTAAAATAATTGAACAAATATTGCCCCTGGGCAAATTAATAATTTCACACAATTTTATTATTTTCGAATACGTTTCCCTCAATATTCACCAAATGGTGTGCAATCGGGATTTTAGGAAATGAAACGGGAACGAACGTAATTAAAAAAACGAAGATCTTATCAACGTGAACTTTGGGCAGATATCAAAACATTTCAGAGGCTATTGAACCATGAAGTCGGATTTTTTAATTGGGCTTCAATCTTGAATCTTGGCCAATAACAAGTTTCTTGTTCGGTCAGCAGATGGGTGCCATGCAATATATCAAAAATCCGACTCCATGTTTTCTGCGCACTATACCCATGCCCTTCTCCCCAAGTATGGTGTAAATGCAAATTACCGTTAAGCAGTTACGTTTGCTCCCGTGGTTTAGCCAATCAGAGACCATGTTCAGTCGTGTAACAAGGATCAAAAATATTCCATTTCAAAACTTTGAAAAACATGGGATACGATATGATTATACAGCATTGATATTTAATCTATGGTAAAGTTCCGCAAATTGAAAAAAAATCGGCTTTTCTAAAAAACCTAGACCGCCCCTTAACGCATGTATGAGAGCGTCAACATCTCACTTTGAAAAGTCAGGCGCAAGGGATAGTCGATTCGCGTTGATAGTTCGTCCCCTGGAGTTTTGGAACTTTTCAACATTAAGGCGGAGAGGGAAAATGAAAGACTTCAAATGCACATGCCACACCAGATTATCTTGGAGGACACTCAAGTCATATAACCCACTCACCTCCCCTAATACATTTCATTCATGTATGGAAACGCACAATAGTGTAAAATTTCATTTCAGGCCTTAAACTTCCTCACAATAACATTGATTAACCAGAAGTTCCCGTCGCCTCATTGAATTTTTCACGTCCGCAAAAATGGTACGGTGTCACATATCAGATGAAATCGGTATGACATGCCTATAATTGTTTTCCTGTTTTTTCATTCAGGGAAGGCAAACAATTAAAAACGGTTTTGTAGGCCTTTTTATAAAAAAAAAAAGTTTCTGTTAACCCCCCCGGAAGTTCTTCATGGCTAAAGGTGGCCGTAGTGTCCCTAAATTCTTTTCAATTTTTTTCCCCCCCCCTCCCCCCCTTCAATGTTATAGTGTTCATTTAGTTGTTGGAATACATAAAATATTTTTTGTATTTTCCATATGGCCTATGATTGGGAGAGGTCCTGCTTCATATAACTACAACAGGGAAGTACAATGGACCGATTTGAATTGATTTTAATCCTTCTCTAGCAAAGTGCCAACGCATCACATTGTTAAGCGCCCCCCAAAAAGATATATTTAACCAATCGTTCTTCTAAAACCCTTAGCGGTGTCGACATTAATCATATATAAAAGCAGAAGAAACATTCCAGAGTTTCATCATCATGTCATTGCAGGAATCATCACTTTCGTCTGATGAAAATTGGTGAAGATCTCGGATGGGTTTGGGGTTTTTCATTGGGGCATTCTCCATAAGCCAGTGGCCGTAATCAGCGGGAGGGGGGGGGGACGTCCCATTACAGCTAAAAAACGGGGAATGAGAAGGCAAAAAAAATGGGACAGGAAGAAGTGGAGAAAAGAAGGTTAAGGCGAGGAGAAAGAGAAGGAAGAAGAGTGAAGTGGGAAGAGAAG
>JAMKCH010048595.1:0-14013 GCA_023653785.1 Ophioderma brevispina
GATGCAAGGTTGACAGGAACATTGCTTTTAAAACACGGTGGAGACAAACCATCAGGGGCCGGTTGGCCTTAGCAACATTAAGATTTTTTAAGATCTCAAGACGTCACAGTTTGAAATGTTTGACGGATCCAAGAGACTCATGATGGTGATGCCTAATTTCGGGAACTTGTGAGTTATCGGGAAGTTGTGTACCAAACAGAACAAAAAGTAATTGTTGAAAAGGGTTGCCTTTTTCTTTGGGAAGTTGAAGCAGACATACCATCAATTGGCCTCAGAATGACTAGGCAAATATTTTTGCGTAACGTGTTTTAGAGCTAATAAAGACCAAAACCGTTTGGGGGTTTTCAATCAAAGTCTCCCCAAAACCTTCAACATACTGATAGTATTTGAACAGAAATGATATTTTGCAGACATTCCGAACTTCCTAAATTTAGTCCCAATGATTGTTTGCCAAATTGGTTTTCTTGGCAACACGTTTCCAAGAGGGGTAACAAATAAATTTTTTCTTTTTGAAATGGCGTAACATCAGAAGCAATCCAGAGGCCGGAGTGTGCTGTCCCTAATTGTAACCGTTTGGATATCCTGTCCGTATACTGGTAAAAATATGCGGTAAAAATTTGACCATGCACAATCAACAGTGCAAGCACTTTGTATACTTCAGAGAAGTCAATTCCTGTAAATTAGCTCTAATTTCAGAAAAATTAAGCCTTTTTTAAAATTGTACACACAAGACGGCGATTTTTGGAGCCGTTCAACTTTTGTCATAATAGAGAAGTTCTAAAACCTTATGATCATATTTGGACAATGTCAGGAAAGATCAATTTTTTTGTTAATATATAGACCAATCCCAATCTGAGTGAAACAAGTACACCAACCAGACAATTCCTTACTCCTGAATTTTGACCAATTTCTGCTGTATGTCAACACTGCACACACAGCCCTGGCAAAGTATCTATGAGGAGATAATTCAACATACATGTGAATACTCCTGCCAATTCAAACGCGTTGCAGAGCAGCAAAGGAGGCCAAATCTTTTCCTCAATTTGAGGGGGTGAACGTACAGCAACATATTATCGTCCTACCCCACAGGGAAGGAAACACCCTCGACTTGGTACTCTCATGTGTAGAAATTGAAAACCTTGTTGAAAGTAGGTCCGATTGGTGCGAGATTAGGATCTGACCATCACATCGTCTTCTGTAAGTTGAATATTCCCCCGAATTTTTCAGAAGGAAGGTGGGGTCATTTCCTTCATAGGAAATTTTTAGAAATATATTTCATGGATGCATTAAATATAAACTGATTCAGAATAATGCAAATAAAATCCCTCCGTAGTAGTAAACCTAGTTTCTGATAACAAGTAAATTATGCATGATAATTTTGAAAAAAGCTGTACTGTAATTTAGATAAACATGCACCTGTTACTAAGAAAACCTGTAGCACTCAGTATTCATCAACCCTGGTATATTCACAGAGTCATGAGGCAAGGAGAGTCTCTGCCGTGTAAGTGTGAGAAAAAATGGCGGACAAGCAGGTCTCGAGGTACATCACCAAACTCTATCTTAACCAACTTGAGCCTCGTAAATACCATGATTGAGTAATACAAAAAAGGTATATACTTGCAGGATAAACTTAAAGATGCCGACTCAAAGTCAATGTTCAGCTTGTTGAGATGGCCTTTTGAATAAGGGAAACAAAGTTCTTTCCATTTCATGACTGCTCTAACCTACTTTATGTGACAACTTTGCTATATTTTCAAAGAAAGGTTGATAATAATCCAGAAGGGTTTTGAAACTACAAAAAGGCACTGCTAATGATTTGAATGTTATTGATGTGTATTCAATGCAATGTTTCATGTACTCTTTCCAGAGTTTGACCAAGTTTAGTGTAGATGACTGTTATGAAACTTATCAATGGGTTTTCTGCAAAACATTGTGTTTCTTGATATAGTTCCCACATGGTTTTTTTTTAAAAAAAACAATTTTGAGATATTTTCGCTGATGGTTCATTACCAAAATTTGAAACCCTGTCTTTTATTCTGCTGGTTGTGTTCTTCCCAGACCACTTATTTAAAACATGCCATCAATAACGTCCATTAATCAAGAAGACCATCTCTTGATAGGAACACACTAAAGATTATCGACCTGTATCGAACATAAAGTTTTTATATCCAACCTGATTGAAAGGTCGTTGTAAGAAACAGCATTACCAAACATATGCATGAGAATAATTTGGGTGAGCCACTGCAGTCAGCGTATCGTTCAGCACATAGCACAGAGACAGCCTTGCTTAAGGTCAAGGACGATATAATGACATCAATTCATCATAGACAAGGGGTGTTCCTTGTCTTATTACACTTAAAACACACCTTTAAGAAGCCCAGTTCAGTCAGCCATAGTGTACAGCTATACCTACATGTGTCTGCTTTTGCTTGCAAGGCCTGACAGTTAATTAACCATAATCCATGGTTGAATGTTGTCATAACACTCTCCATTTGTAAACTGCAGCTAAAAATGTTTGGCAGAGACAGCAAATTCCTGGGCAGAAGGCAACCAATCTATAAATCCTTAGTAGCAGTGGCTTTTCAAAGGGCTTGGATTATGTGGTATTATCTGCCACATAGAAATCCAAAGCCCAAAAAGAGATATAATCAGAAATATACTATACTTTGTTCCTCTCTGGGTCAGATGTGACCCTCTTGGCCATAGAGGTGTTAAGGCGCTGCATTTGATAGGTTAGCCATAGTAACACTGTTTTAAATTTCCCCAACCAAACTAATGCAGCAAGAACGAACTTGAAAATCAGTGACACGCCCTTAAAAATGGGTGAAATCAGATTTTCGGAACCGGCACCACCAGTGTCTCTACATAAATGGGTTGCCATTCAGCAAAGAGTCCCCTAAAATATGGACTACCTCAAGCATCAATTGTTGGTCCCATGTCTTAACATTTACACCATTCCGATTGGGAGAATCATACGTAAGCAATCCGCCTTCATACCATCTTTATGCTTGGATGAATTTCCCCACGTACAGCCAGCTTCGACCCATCTTTCTCAGTCCTCAATTGACCATGCCACTCTCCACACTTCTTCATGTATAGGTGACATTCAATCCTGGATGACGTGCAATATGTTACAACTTAATAAAGAGAAAACTGAGTTTTTTGTTGCCTTGCATTCATCGCATATTAAAGAGTGTTGGAAATGCCTTTTGTAAGGCTCCAAATTGGAAATGAAACAATCCGTAACCATCAGAGACAGTCCGTAATGCCTTGGCATTCTCATCGACACCAGTATGACCCATGTGCAACCAGATTTTTCATCTCTCTCACGCAGTGTCTTTTCACCTCCTAACATCTCCCGGAATCAAGACGATTTTCTGGACTTTGATTCGTGTAATAACATAATCCCCTGCTCGCTAATCCTATCCAGGCTTGATTTATGGCACGTCCTTCTTATGGGTGCTAATGCTACCGACCTGCATGCCTCCAAACACTTCAGAATTGGGCAGACCAAACTCATTTTCCGTGCAAATAAAAAAGGATCATGCCTTCTCCCTATTACATCAACCTCCAACTGGTTGCCGATACGGGAACAGATCCATGTTCAAAGTCTGGTTTATGTTTTAAATGCCCTTGCTGGCATCGGACCAGTGTACTTAACATCTTGCCTGTAATTGGGTACAGTCTTATTCGTGAGGGCCTTCGATCTGCCTTAGATAGCACGCGCTTGAATGTGACATCATCCGAAGCTGGCCCATTTACAATCTGCTGCGACAAGATTACAATGCACCAAAAGTCTGGAACAATCTCCTATCTTCTGTCCGTAGTGTCAAACGTGTCTGTTTTCAAAAGGGACGCAAATCTCATCTGTTTCCACAAATGTAATGGGCCTTGTATTTTTCTCATTGTTGGTCAAATTTTGTTTCTAGGTTAAGCATTTTTATGTGTTTTTCGGCGCTTGATCTTTGGAAATATTAGCTGCGCTGTTTTACCCCCAAAAGCCATGATGTATGTATGTATGTATTGTATGTATGTATGTTCCCTATTCTCTACTCGCGCAAAAAATAGCGATAGCAAAATAAGTGTTGGGAATGCTTAAAGGCTGACCCTCAGAGATTCCTGAGGAGGGCACCCTCAATTTTCACAGAAATTGTGTTTTTTGCATGTACATAAGTACTTGTCCCATACTAATTTTTCCCCACTGTGCGAAATAGCTAAGCTTCAAATCAAAGACCTTCATATTAGAAATAACAACTTTGTTACTAAAATTTCCGGATCCGGGAATTTTTGTATGTATTACACAGTATCCTATGGCATGCTTACACATTAAATGGTACGCATGGAAAAGAAATTCCGATTCATCTCAAAATTTGGGCATTGGGTATTTTAGCCTTTAGGTGAATATAGTGTGTTCAAGACGGGCCTACTTTCGCAAACGTAGCGTTACCAACGAAAAGTTAATTTAATCCTCATTAGCGACTCTTAACAATGACGCACGTCCACATGGAACTTAACAACGATACCCTGCTTCATTCTGTCATGGGAATAGCGGAAGTTAGTAGCGCGCCGCGTGCTGACCTTACGGTTAGTTGCTTGGAACCCCGCGAAATCTCAACCCCTTGTAAATAATGCCAAAAATGGAATCCTCAAGCAAGGAGTGTTTTTTTTAAAGCGATGTTATTCTGGCTTCTGTTTTTCGTTTTTACTCATCGACAGAGGACTTTTGGCCAGTAACGCTGTTTATTGCCGAGTATCATTACCCCTACACCAATCGGTGAGAAGCGATCCAGCCCCAAACCTGACATCATCAAAAACAAATGCCTCATCAACGAAATGTAGTTCATCGCCACAGAGAAGAGACAGTTAAGTCAGTGGTCCGCCGTTACGGCCACATTTGATTCGCACTTGCTTTGATTAATTCATGATGACTCACTTATACAAATCATATAAAGTTTCTCCATCTCGCACAAACTAACAATGGCTATGTGAATTATTTGAGTTGAATACCGATCGAATTAATTTTCTCTCTCAATAAAAATTATGTTGGGTTCTTTTTCAAAAAGTCCTTGGCACACCTACGTCATGTACGTGCATAAAAGCACTGATTCTCTACACACTGGGATAGGCTGTCGCCGCTAGAACGTGAGGAAACCGGAAGTTTGCACTTCGGGCCTTTGCTCTACCCAAGAACCCGATCATACACGTACAAAGGAAATGTAGGGAAACTAGAAAAGGGACAGAATTAGGCGATTTAATCGCGCGTATGTCAAGGTTTGTCAATTATTGGGTTTGATTTTCGAGTATGGGCGGGGTATGGTCGAACAAAATAAGATTTCAAAAATGTTATTAAAAAGTCTTTAAAATGCCATATTTCAGGTGTTCAGCTCACAGACACAATAATAATTCATGCAGTAACCATGGAAACTGGAGTAAGTGCTTTAACTACTAGTATTCACAGATATATAAATAGAAATATTATTAATTCTCCTTCAAGATTTTTCCCGCTTTACCATTTCCCCCTTCTGAGCCCGCAATTGACTTTGGTACCGCTCCCAAAGTGATGGATGGGGAGGGGTACCCCTTGGGGTTGGGGAGAAGTAGCCAAACACACTCCTAGTATGGCTCGGGAATACCACAGAAACTTTAATTTTGGTACCAATGGATAGGCTAATCATCCTACCTTTTCATTGCAAAGCAAAATGATACCAATAATGCTCAGCATTAGGCTACTTCAAAGTGACGTAATACACAAAAAACATGAAAAAAGTTAGGAGTATCTACTTTCCATGCGGTTTGGGCTTTACTGATGGAAATTACTGGTTTTTTTTTTACACAGAGCGTTTATTGGTGTTTTTTGAGTAAAAAATTGAAAAATATCAATTTTCCACCCTATATCCATGGTATTTTCACTCTTTCCTTAACTTATGACATCGTATTGGGAATGGTGTTGGTACTTATTTTGATAACCCATGGAAAGAGAAAACGCAAAGCTTTTCTTGTGGTAGCCGCGCAAACACAAACAACCCGGCAAAACCCGCAAAAAACCCAACCCCCCCAACCACACCCAAAAAAAACTCCAGCCCCGCCCCCCAAACCCCACCACAAAAACCCCAAGAAGAAAAAACCTCAAAGCCCAAAAAACCTCCCAAAACACCCCCAAAGCCCCCCCCCCACATTTATAGGAATCGATGTGTAAAAAAGAAAATCATAGGGGGTGGTACCGCCCCCCCCCCAGAGAAATTGTTGGTTACAAAAAATGGCTGGAATGACCTCGTATCTCTTTTTTGATCAGGCCTTTAAGAGATTTGGGGGCATGCACGTTCTATTTAAAAAATATTAAGATATTTGGGAATAAAATTCCTGTGGGGTTATTCTTCTAATGAAATTTTGGTCGGGGACCAATGCTCGTTCCAAAAAAAGCGACAATAGCTTCAATGTGGGACAACCCTAGGGGTATAAAAGTTCACAATACTGAAGTTCTAGGGGGTATCAAATTCAGTTGTGATTGTGACGGTTCAATAATAAAAATAGGAAAATGTAACCTAAGCATAATCAGCAAAATAAACCCCGAGTGTTTAATTTTTCTTGCAATAGGTAGGCAAAAGTGTAATTTTTTGGTATATTGGCTTTTTAAAGGTATTTCAGTTCACGTATTGAGAACAGGTCCCGCAAGGGGTAGAATTTTAAACTGCGGAATTGGGTCCTCTCTAAAAAAACCCGAAAACTAGTATAATTTAACCAAAAACTTGCTCCGTTAGACTCCCGGTTAGGGGGGTTTATTTTCACTGAAAATTGATCTTGTTAGCTTTAGGGGTCAATTTCAGAACGACGTGGAAATGACCATGGCCACCCAAAAACCCCCCCCCCCCCCACACACACACACACCCCTGCCCTCGGAGAAAATCTCGCTTTGAAGAAAAGATAATGGCACTGCATGTCCATTGGGTCAGTATAGTGCACAAAATCATTGTTTAAATAACTTGGAAATGAAAATTGGTAAAGGAACTGAAATTTGGTCCTTGACCTTGGGATTTTTAAGCTAGTCTAGTGACATTGTTTTGTGATAACTGTAAAATCACAAGCCATCCCTTTAATTGTGATCCATTTCTACATGTATCCAGCGAAAAAGACTCATGAATTAAAAAATACTATTTATATTGAAGAGGGAGCCAAAATACGACCTCAGGTATTAGCGCTCGCGTACTAGTATTCCCATGGAGTCATAGCATTTTTGAGCACAGCACTGTGGCAATGCAAGTGCATCCAGTATTATGTACAGTGTATAGGCTACGACTTGTACCCACCAGTATCATCACTAATCGGTTGCAAAATTGCCTAGAATACATTTGTTTACATCTACTCACAGTAATTTCAGGCAAAACGGGCCACATACTCCATGCCAATTGCAAACGCTGATATTTTTTCAGATATTGACGCAGGAAAATACTTTAAAAAGGCATAGTGATGACTCATCCCATAGAAAACCCGTGCAACCGAGTGAATGTTTTGGTAGAGCAAAAGGGACGCGTGGCAACTTCCCGGTTCTTCACCGGCTTCGGCTATTCACTCGCTGGAGACAGCCTATCCAGTGTGTAGAGATCAGTGGTGCATAGCCAACAGGGACACGAGGCTGTCTGATCAATGTGTCGACGTGATCGCAAAAAGGGAAATCCCTATTTGAGTGGTCTTCAACTCAATTTGATCTTGCACGGTGGGTTCCTCCAGATTCTTGATTAACGCTTGTATCCCTCTCTCGGGACCAGTTCGGGTTCCGTTTTTCGCTTGTTTTTTCGGGCTGTACTACTAGATGATGATGCCCATGTTATCAAAATAAATTGGTAAAAACGGTAAACTGTACTACAGACAAGTGCACAAGGACCGCTGTCAAAAGTTGATGAATACACGAACTAAACACAGCATTCTGGTATTCGCACGATACAGAATAAGTTTACCCGTGATGTCGTTACGAGGTTACGATTAGGTCACCCTTTAACATCGACGTCGTGAGTAGCACTGTTTCACACGGCACTTACCGACGACGATTGGGCTCGCAAGTAGCTCGGCTAGTGCTGGGTTTTTAATATTTCTTAAACGTAAATCATCGTTGTTAACTCGTTTTAGCTTAACCATGATGTTGTTCAGACGGTCACTCCTCACGAGCTTACCAATGACTGTGCTTACCAACGATCTACCAACGACTAACAAGCGATCGTGTGAAATGCCTATCTTTAGTTCTAGCTGACTATGTTTAAATAAATCCCACAAAAAATTATATTGAAAAAAAGTTCTGAGTCAGGCCCTTTTGAATTAAATGAAATTAAGCAATTGGTTCAAAGCAAACAAATTATCAGTTAACTCGTAGCAAAACAAATTAAATTATTAATGACATCAGTTAAAGTAAGAACCAGATTTGAATGTCATAATAATCAATATTGGAAGGAATTTCGTAGGGTGTTTATAATAGATGAAAACCGTACCTGGAAACATCATATCGATTGCATTTCTAATTGTCGAGAAATATTGGAATCATAAACAAACTAAAGCATGATCCGGATCATGTATTACATGCTCTTTATTGTTTCTTTTATTTGCCTTATCTCAATATGGATGGTCATATGGAGGAATACATTAATAATAGCCATTACTGGATTTTACAGACAGGCCTAGAAAAAAACCCGGCAAGATGGAAGCTCCTTGCTGGGAAATCTTGATGACTTGCGGGAAATCTCATTGAGCAGAGAATAATGTACACAAACCATATTACAAACTGAATACAATTACAGCATCTACCGGTTTGGTCTCAAGTGATGCCCATTGTTTTTTGTATTTTTTTCCTATTGGGAATATTTCACCTTCATAGCTTAAACAATCCATGGAGATTCATCATCTTGCTTCATATGGCGTATAACATGCTAATATAGCCCATCCCTAAAGGCGTGGTCGGGCCCACTGCATCTAAATATGCTCGTCTGTATGCTACCATAACCAACTCATTATACAAAAGCTGCCGCTGTAGCTTCGTCTGAAGGACTCATGCTATGCTACCCATCTCTTCGCACCAATGTGTGTGCAACAACAAATTATTTTCTGATAATAATCGTGACAGAGCCTATATATTATTTGTGTAAATTATGATATGCGATCACTGGACAAATTTCATTTCTTTCATACAGGTTTGTTCAGTACCTTTTTTCAAGTTACAATTTTTAATTCCAATGTTAAAAAAAAAAAAATGTGTCAGAAAAAGTGTCATGTGTGTCAGGAAAAAGTGGGTGCACCTTATGGTTGTTATCAAGATTGTTATTGATTATTATTAAACACCTCTTAGTACAGAACCACCCCAGTGAATGGTTTGTTGTGGCCACACTGACAAACATTGACCACCTAAACTCACTGACACAGTGACACTGATGGAATTAAGCTCTTTAACCCAATAACGGAATAAAGCACAGTGGTGTATGTTGGTCAATATCACAGGGGCGAAACAAGTATTGCCAACACCCCTCCAAAGGCTAAGCTCAATTCAGTGGATAGATCATATCGCTAATCGGTAAATATCCAACAGAGGGGCTCTCCACCACAAAGCATGAGGATTGGGATCGAAAAGTGGCAAACACAAACCCGGAAGTTTCTACGATCGCTGCTGTGTTTACACACACGACATATAGAATCGGCAATTCCCGCTGTGACCTTCCAATCCCTCCAAACTTCACCTCCCAGAATAGATTGTACAAGTTGAAAATATAAATACAACTTCATATTCACTCAAAAAGCCCTAATATAGGGAAATATTGCTCTCAGTCTCATTAGGGAAATTTTGGCAACTAGCTGCCTGCTGGTCATCCATATCCAGTAGCAAATAGTGGGTAAACCCTTTGGGGTTTACAGTTAGCATATTCTTTCCTAAAATGATTTTTTTTTTCTCTTTGGTTTTAGGCCTATGAAATGCCATTTTTGCATTTTTGTTTTATGCTTTCGGATACATTTTGATCAGTTTATCAGAAAATATTGGGCTGAAACGTCAGCCTTAATTAATTCCAAGTTAGGGACACTGTTTGAATAATAATGATTTTTGAAAATGTCTTTCCCATACCAAGCAAGTGTATGTGGTTATATGGAAATTAATTCAATGATCCACAGAAGCTGGTTTCAAGATAGAAGCAAGCATATGTATTTGGTTAATTTTTTTTTCATGTGCTCGTCAAACACATCATGCAAAACAAATTCAAAATGCATTTTCCCGCCACCATCAGCAAACCTCTTTAAGTTTTAGCTCGTTCTTGTCTTCAATCCGTAGGTCTTCAAGCACCCGTTCTTTGCAACAACCGAAAATTTTGACTGAAGGATTTAAATATAACAATTTTCGGCAATCAAGGAATATTTACTGGAAAAAGCCGATTATTAATTAATGCTGCAGGCATCCAAATTACAATTGGTTTTGTAATTTCCTACTCGCTGGCAAGACAGCTTGTAGTATGAATTAGTCTTTTACAAAACTTGATTCGGTTGGGGGGGGGGGTCTTGGTGGGAACATAGGCCCTAGAGTGAGTCTGGAAAAAGAGCATTACAGGGCGCACACCCAGTAAATAACTGCCCCATTGGAAATACACGCAAAATACCTGTGTTTGAAAGCGAGATTTCAAACTCAATCGGCAACATTTAGCATACAAGTTATATATCAATTGATTGCGGAAATCGATGAAACTTTTAACATATGTTTCAATGTATGGGGGGTCTTCCGGTTCGTTTTTCCGATACGAGACCCTCAATAGCGACCGTGCCATTTTCCACCCATTTTCGAGCCTGCAAAACTCATTTACGCCATTCTGCTACACCGAGGGGCCGACTTGTCTCCGTGAAAATCAAAAAATTTTAAATTTCATCGTAGATCCAATGTGTTTAAAAGACAAACCGTGTTAGACCTTTTATTTGAAAACATAATATGGCACTACAGATATTTACAAACTCGTACAGGACCGTAAAGCATCTCAAAATTAGCCGTGTTTTTTACCGGAAGTAAAACCGTACATGAAATGCGTGGTGATTTAGGGTTGTGCGCCCTTTGAACACAACAAAATTTTAACGATTCTACAAATAACATATAGCTATATTAAATGATTATTTTGCACATTTGTGTGAATTCACGATGTACTACGTCCGTTCGCAAATATGCATGTTTTAAAAGCCGAACCTGATACCGCTATTTTTTCGTAAAAAAAGCGCTAGCAATCCGCGGCGGCATAAGCACGCGCTTTTGGATTTCACCCACACCATTTCAAACACCAGTGAGCCGAATAAAAGGCCAATAGTGTATCTTTTCGCCGGGTTTGAAAAATGAACAATACACCTTTAAAAGAAAGTAGAATTATGCAATTTATACGTATATCGTTAAATATAAATTAAAATTAAATAAACCCTCAATCCTAAAATTATACTTTATTTTCTCGATTTTAAATATAAAAATAAAGTTACCATGTTAGAAAATACATTTGCACGTCTTTTCAAGCTTAATCTTTTGGCTATGCACGCACGCACATTGAACATAAAACCAGGGCAATGTACCTCTACGAGAAAAAGTTGAACCTAGAGACCCTTATTTTTTCTCATAATAGAACCTTTCTTCAAAAGATTCTAAAAAGAGCGAGTAGTAAAGTTTTGCAAGCTCTAAAGACACCTTTTGGAAACCATTTTTGGCGAGGTCATAAGAATAAAAAAGATTTCGAGACCGAACTTTATATTTAGCGTGTATCAAACGAACTGATGGAACCCATCTCTATCGCACAACCAAATTTGCGATTGGGGGGGGTGGGGGGGGTGCCGATGCGAGTGGAGGACTTCTATATGAAATGAGTGTTAGTCTTATGACATTTAATTCAACTTTAAGATAACGCATGCAGTGAGAAATGGTAAAACTGGGGGGGGGGGGGGGGAGTGCCATTCTATGGTAGGTCATAGCCAAAAAGCCGTTGAGGGAACATTTTGGAGGTTAGGGTAAGTGCTAAACAAAAAGCTAAAAACATCGAATTTCTTCTAAAAGGCTTCAATTGACGATATTTCTTTCACTAAGAGTAAGCAAAATCCGTGATAATAAATGAGCAGAAAAGGATCTCTTTGGTGACAGAATAAAGTGTAAAATAAGAGTTTGGTGTGGTTATGCAAAGAATGTGTTTGAAATTACGACGGGATCTTTTTGGGTGACAGCGATTGATGGAAAGAGCGGAGGGGGGGGGGGGGGACTTGGAGGGGTTAAAACATAGGGCTAATGAACCTTACCCTTTTCTGTCCCCTCCCCCCACGTGTGGCTCATAGCTGGACTGGATTAGGCCAACATTACAAGTGATCAGGTGTGGAGCATCCTGTTGGGCATTCAAATAGCTCAACCGATCACACTATGTTTAAACCCATTTCAAAACTTCTTTAGGATATTTCTATAGCCTAGCCTAGCCACGGAGCCAGCCCTAGCCCGGCTGGCCAAGCCTAAGTTTCACGTTGTACGCACCACAAGGCGAGGCCATACGGAATTTTGTTATCTTTATTTATTATCCTCGGTAGTTTTTTATTAATGTGATTGGTTATATTTCAGCAAAATAAATGATATTTATGGCGAAAGCAGGATTTCTCTAACCTCCGTGCGTACACGCAGTATGTGTTCAAAAGGCGCACACCAGTAACTCACTGCCCCATTGAAAAACACGCAAATATACCTGTTTTGAAGCGAGATTTCGAACTCAAGAGGCAACATTTGGCATACAAGTTTTATTCATTGGATTGCAAATCGATGAAACTTTAACATATGTTTCAATGTATGGGGGGGTCTTCCGATTCGTTTTTTCCGATCGAGACCCTAAATAGCGACCGGGCCATTTTCCACCCTGTCGAGCCTGCCAAACTCTTTACGCCTCTCATACACCGAGGGCCACTTCTTCTCCCGTGAAAAATCACAATTTTCACTTTCATTCATCGTATCCAATGTTTTAAAGACATCGTTGTACCTTTTATTTGAACATAATGGCACTCAGATCTTTACAAACGCGTACAGGACCGTAAAAGCAATCTCAAAATTAGCTGTGTTTTTTAACCGGAAGTAACACATACATGAAATGCGTGGTGATTTAGTGTTGTGCGCCCTTTGAACCCAACAAAATTTAAAACGATTTCTACATAACATATAGGCTATATTAATGAATTTATTTTGGCACATGTGTGAAATTTCAGCGAGTACTACTGTCCGTTCGGCAAATCTGCATGTTCCTGTAAAAAGCCGTACTTGATACCGCATTTTTTCGAAAAATCGCTAGCAATCCTCGGCGGCATATGCACTCGCCATGAGCCGAATAAAAGGCCAAAGTGTTATTTTCGCCGGGTTAATAATTGAACAATACCACCTTAAAAGAAGTAGAATGTGCAATTTGATACGTAGATCGTAATATAAATAAAATTAAATTAAACCTCAATCCTAAAATTATAATTTAATTTTGTCTCGATTAAATATAAAAATAAATTTCACACATGGTAGAAATATTACATTTAGCACTTATTTTCAAGCTTAAAAATCTTTTGCTATGCACGCACTCAAACATTGACTAAAAACCATAGAAATTACACTCTACGAGAAAAAGTTGAACCTAGAGCCTTATTTTTTTCTCATAAAAAACCGTTCCTTCAAATAGATTCTATAAAGAAGCGAAGTTAAGTTTTGCAAGCTCTAAAAACACTTTTGGAAGCCATTTTGAGGCGAGGGTTCATAAAATAAAAAAGATTCGAAGAGAAACTTTTATATTTAGAGTGTATCAAAAGAAATATGAAGACAACCCATCCTCTATCGAAAAACGCAAATTTGCGATTGGGGGGGGGTGCGATGCGAGGGAGGACTCATATTTGAAATGCGTGTTAGTCTTATGACATTAATTCAACTGAAGATAATGCATCAGTGAGAAAAGTGTAAAACGGGGGGGGGGGGGGGGAGTGCCATTTCTATGGTAGGTCATAGCCATAAAGCCGTTTGTGAACATT
>JAMKCH010048596.1:0-16615 GCA_023653785.1 Ophioderma brevispina
GATTCTACAATATTTTTTCACTCTTCCATATTTCAGTATAAAAAAAAAATAACAAATAAATTAAAGACAAAAATAGTTTTTTGGTGGATTTGTTCTCTCAAACTAAAAGAACATTTTTGAACAAGGTCATGAGTAGGGACAGAGGACATTTCATGAGGGCAGCATAATTTTCCCACTTTTTCACTTGTTTTCCATCATGACATTTCTAAAATACAGTATTCAAATTACTTAAAAAGTTAAAATTCCCAATATTTCAAAGAGATTCACAGAGATTTCATAGTCTGGTATTCACATACTCTGAATAAAAAATATTTAAATCGGGAGGTCATAGATGGCAGATGGCAAATTGGTTCAGTTCTCATGACTATTTTACTAAAAAAATCACTTGGGTTACATTTTAGTCATTAATACATGGCTTGTTACATTACAAAAAATGAAATCCACTTTAGAATGAGGGTAGAAACTATGTACTATTAGAAAACTGCATTTTTCAACAGTTCCAAATTCGGCGGAAGTCATAAATGTGGTTGTATGTGTTTGTGTATAGTCTGACAGTAGCGAGTAGGCCAAGACATTTTTAACACCAGCTTCGGACAAGATTTGGGCATTATCCCATCCCCAAATTTCAAGGTATTTTCAGCTTAAAAAGGGTGGGACTATACTCGGGTCAGTACGTAAGCACTCAACCATCCCACTTCCCTCAGAGCATATTGCTGGAGTTGCTTGTAGCTCCATCTGTCTGAATGCCTTTGAGCTTCTGCTGAGACAGATGACATAGCTCGCTCTGAGTGCAATTTTTGACTGCCATTTCAGTTTATAGCCGTCCTCTTTCCTTTAGGAATGCTCAAGGATGCAAGGCATTTGTTGACTGATGTTTCAGGTTTCAGGTTTATTTCCATCTCATTGCACATACAGTAAATATAAATATTGTAACAAATATAAAATATGAACATGAAATTTAATAGAACAAAAGACGGATTTAGATATAAATAATATTCAATATGCAAGAGATGTGGATGCCACTTAAAACGCAGGGCGTGTAATTAGTGGCACCCATGCGTAAGTTACACATAAACAACATAAGTATGAAACTGGTTTGAACAAGGTACAAACAACAATCCATAAATTATAAACACCACTGAACAACACACACGGGGAAAATAAAGGTGCTGGACCAAATTATCAATTATAGCTTTGAAAAAAAATAAAGGAAACACCAGTTAAATAAAATAATGATAAGTATAAGTTACCCAATCAAGACCTTACTCAGTTGCAAAAAATAAAAATCATGAGCTGTTTTTGAGAATTGCTTTAAAATAGCTAAGGATGGTGATTGTTTTATAAACGGTCATTCAGGATTCCAATAAAATGGGGACTCCTTGTCCTACTGGTGTTTTCAAGCAAGTCTGGTGTTTGTCCTGCTAACGTACCAAGTCCTTCAGATGTCGGAGGTGTCATAGGGATGCTGTCTTGTTCTGTTCAGAAGAAAATGATCCATCTAGATATTTGGAGGAAATAGGTCATGAATGGATTTAACACATAACTGTGCAGTCCCTGAAATCAGGGTGTCGTAATCAAACTCGCGATGGCGATATATTGCGATATTTTTTCATTAATCGTGATTCTATTTCGCCAGGGTTCCCGACGATATTCTGATGATAATGCTGAGTAATATTTTTGGCCAAGATTTCTATCAGACTACCTAGAAATCTAATCATATATTCGTTTTATTATCTGTTGGTAATACTATAGTGTAAAATCGTACGTTATTTCATCTTTTATGCCATGTTCTATCATCTTTCATTTGAGGAATGACGATTGTCCCCCGCGCCATTATTCGTCCAAATGTACCTGCCGAATTATTAATACATTCGGGCCCACAGCATCTGAGCCATTGTACAAGATAATTGAGTTAACAACTGTAACAGTTACACTACATTGTACATGTTCTGTGTGACTGCTGACCCGAATTTCACTCTATGGCCGGTCCACGTGCGCATAATCTAAGTCGGGCCCCACGGTACCCAGTGCCGTCATAAAGGAATTCCATGGAAAAAAAAAAGGGTAACTCGACCGCGCTGGTCGAAAGAAAAAGGGAAAGTTGGGCGGGTCTGTAAGTTTAGCTTAGAAAGTGAAGGGAAAATGTGAATGGAAAATATTGTGATGAAAGACAATCATGTGTTCGATTATAAATAATCTTGATATCCATCTTTGCGGTATAAATGTTCACTATTTGGTCCACTAAAACTCCACGATTCGTGCATATCGCTTCGCGTTTCCTTTTTTGCCCCCTTGCCTGGTGTGGAATGAAATTGTTAAAAGTAATGACGTCAAGAATATGGGCTAGTATTGAATATTCATTAGTTGCATGTCATAATTTCAAGTAATGAACGATTCGCGCTTGCGTAATCAATCCCATTATACCATGAGGTTATTATGGTATACAGGACTGCCGGTAAACATCTATAGATTGTTACTTTGCACTTTGCAATGTATTATTTTTAATCGCAATCCTTCAACGTTTTTTCAAAAAAGAACACCCTGAGTAAGTGAATTAAATGTCCCATTAATTCCATTCCAGATGTTACTTTTGTGGATGGTGGCTAGGATTGATCTAACAATGACAAACAGCGTTTTACAAACGCCTTTCTCGTTGCTGTTGTTGGGAATCCCCGGGAAATCCCCAAACAGCTTGTCGAGGAGATGGTATTGGGCACGGCAATTTAGAATATGTGATACCGCAAATATAATTTGCCGCGTGGGCAATTTTTATCTTCCTTGCATTGCAGCCATGATGCAGCCCCTCGATTGAGAAGTGTGAGGGAGATACGTGAGCCGGTGGGAAAAGCGAGCTGCGCAGCGGTAAACAAGTATTTGCATTGATTGTTGTGGTTTTTTTTAACCAATAAACACCAACCACTAAATTTGACCGGACAATGCATTGACAGACGACGGAGATGAGATGAAATGATGAACGTACGGTGGGCAAAGAAATAGGCCACGACACATTTTGTCCTCATTATCAGTCATTGTTTTTTATTCACTCATTTGCCACTGACAACTGTTATCTTCTGTGATCTTACACACCACACATTCGACATTGACACCTCCATGCACACCAGACATAAAAAACAAGCGGGACACCAATCGCTCATTATCTTCTTTTTTCCAAACAATTTCAAATTGTTAAATAAGGCGATTGTCATTTTCCTCTACTACGTCAATTCTTGAATATAGTAAAGTTGATTGTCTGACCTCGGGCCCTGTTTGAGGCCCGAGGTCATTTAAAAACTTCCCCACCCAACTGACTAATGATCACGACCGTCCCTTTGACCAAATCTCATTGATTCTATGCTCCAGAATTTCGTCAAAAACTTACGATGTATTTTGGAAAATATGGACCTTCTGGGTCTGCCGAATCCAGCACTTGTATAGGTTAAGTAAAGAATGGTTTAGAACTGGGGTTTGAGTCAATGGTGTAATGGGTTTAAGTTTGTCATATTGAGGTCGGAAAATTGGAATTTCTTAAGCCAAGATCATATCGTAATATCACGATATTGCGATATTTTTATCCCGCGATTACGGTAACCAAAAAGGGGGCCGGCGATGCCCCATGCTGAGTCTTGAAGACGTAGATGTCATGAATTTTCATCGTATTCATGGAGGAGAAAAGAGGGTCTGTATGGGCTTACCAAAGTGAATTAAGTACATGACCGATGATCTTTTTTTGCATTAAAAACAGAGATTGTAGATATGGAGATTATTTTTATCTGCCCATATATGGCACAGTAGTTTGATGTAAGTGAAGACAAGTGTATTATATAAGGTGGTCAGTGAATCAATGGGCGAAAGGTTTAACACTTTTCTGATGATACCGTTAATTTAGAAATTATTTGCTAACATGGAAAGTGGTGATTTCCAAGACATGTCATCATCAATAAAACACCTAAAAATTTATTTGTGTCACTTTGTTCAAGTGGTTTTTTGTCAATATAAAAATTTTATATCGTTTGGTGGCAAAGGGTTGGTTTATTTCTGAATACCATAAATTAGTTTTTTTAATGGTTAGAGAAAGTTTGTTTATTTTAACATTAGATATTGGGTTAACTAACAACTCTTTATTTAAAGTTGATTCAAGTAATTTAGTTTCTTTGTTAAATACAACATATTAGTGTCAATCTCTGCGAACATAATAAATTGAAGATTAAGAGAGAGCAATGAGGGAGGTCATTAATATCAGTAGAAATAAGAGGTCCTAGAATTGGAGCCTTGAGGACGCCGCAAATGATCGAAGAAGTGGACAGTGGTGTTTGGTTATAATCACAAATTGTTTTCGGTTATCAGGTAATTTTCAATCCAGTAGTGGCATACCTCTTATAACCATATTTTTTTAGTTTATTACTGAGAATTTTGTGTCAAGATATCAAAAGGCTTTGCGAGATCTAGAAAGATCCCCGCAGTGCAGATTTTTTGGTTCCGAGGGCAGTCGTACATTTTAATCCAAGAGTTTAATTGATTGCCATGACGGTGGAGTGTTTAAGTATAAAGCCAAACTGGGCAGGAGTGAGGATTTTATTGCAGTAACTTCTGCTTCTATTTCTATTGAAAATTAGTACGTAGCCCATCCTCTGTTTTCACATTCAGAGCCACTAAATCTTGGTATTTTGCACTTCTTTCTAGCATATACATTGGATATGTTCCTCCTCCATAGTGACCGTCAGCTCTATGATGATCACCCTCTTTGTTTTGGTAGAGAAGATGGTGATTAACATAAAAGCAAAGGTCATCTCAGTTGATCTAGTCCATCTTTTTCAATTTCACTTTTAGTAGGCTGAACATAGTTATTTGGTGGAAAAACTATGCCAAAAACGGGTAGTGGGTGACAAAAAGAGTCATGATGACCTATATTGATTTTGCTGGGTGTTGCCATTTAGAGACCCTAGGTCACTGCTGCCCTGATGAATTCAGCAGTCTAAAAAGAATAAAATGCACTTAAATTCATGTGACACATTGTTTGGACTGCTGAATTCATCAGGGGTCACTAGTGACCTGTCCGAGGCTCAGATCTGAATTGGGTAGGAATACGCTGCCTCAAAAATATAATCCATTAGTAAATGCGTGTTCTAAGGCAGGGGTGTCCAACCTGTGGCCCACAGGCCATTTGTGGCCCGCGAAGAGCTCGCATGCGGCCCGCGAGGTACTTTCCAGAAAAAACAAAATGCTTGAATATTTCACATAATAGATTTTTTTCAATAAAAGATGTTATTAAATATCTCATACAAAGAACCATACCCAAATAGAACATACAGCACACACATAACTCCCTCCCCCCACCACCACCACCATGCACCACCCCCACCACCACCATGCACCACCCGTCCCCTCCTTCCCTACACATGCACACCATCCAAAAGGATACCAACACACACACGCTCACTAACATGCTGATCGTCCCTGTATTACACCCACTCTTAACCGCTATAATCAGATTTGTATGGACGGGGGAAGGGGGGTATGTGACTCCAGGGGTACTTGCTTGCCACAAATATGGCTCTCATTTTCAGCCTCCTGGTATAAATGACCCTTTTTCATGCCAAGTTTGGTGTAGAACTGGCTCACTTTTCAAATAAAAAAAAACACCTGTTGAACAATTAATTTGAAAATTAGCCTATTTTCCTGAAGTTGTAGCCAAAAGTTTACCAAATTTGAAAAAAAGTCGACATTTCTAGAAAAAATGGCAAATTTGTATGAAATTAGCCCAAAATATACATCTGTGGTATAGTTATGGGTTCCCTTTTCAGCAAAAATTGGAAAGATCCTACTCTCGGAGGTATGTCGCTAATCAAACCAAATTTGAGACCCCCTCCTGGATTATTTGCTTGTACTGTTAGTGTAGGATGGTATGTATGTTTGCATTTTTTTTTGCTAAGGATGCATTTTTTGGTATCATTGGATAGAGTAGACACCCAGTTATCAGAAAAGTATTGGTTGCATTTTTTCTGAAAAGCGTTTGGTTGCCATCTTGGATTTCAAAATGGCCGCCATTTTCGAAGGATTTTGCCCTATAACTTTGGTTTTGAGCGTCATTGGAAGTCAAACTTGGTGGCCAAACCTATGTTTTCAATACCTGAGAGTTAAAATAACCTAGTCTAACCAAGCTGTGCTTTGAAACACCCCTTTCTTGGCACGACGTTATAGAAGATGACAAGAGGTAGTGTTCTTGACCTTCAGATTTTGGTGATACTCCGAACATCTCCTCGGTTTCCTTAGAGAGTTGCCCAAGTTTGGGTGCAGCAAGGCAGTACTTTAGAAACTTGACTGGCTTGTTTGTTATACCCTGTATGCCCCTTCACCTTTAAGAATCTTGTTCTCTTGCTTGAGCTTGATCTGTACCGATACTTGTAATCGAAATGTTATTCTTTGGTCACAGCAAATTCACCAGCAACAAGACTTCTCCAGATGTCAGGGTTATCATCTTTGGCTGAATATGCACGGGCAGTGAATTCTAGGATGTTCTGTGCATAATCATGTCTGTTGTAGGCAAAGAAGTAAGTGGACAGATTCTCCATTGATGCCAGGTACAAATGCAACTGAGGTTCTTTGACGGACCGATGGAAGCTGAGCAACGAAAGTGCCTGATGCATGTAGATCCAAGCCCATATGTACATCAGATGTGATTCGTTTGCCTTGTCAAAGTCGAGCAGCTTTTTCTCCAAATTAACGCTTTCAATGTTGATCAACAGTTCCTTATGGGCTCTTTGAATTTTCATTTTCCTTTGGCCAGCATCCTTTACTGCGTGTGCTTCAGCCATTTTGTTGAAGCTTGTAGCCAAAACCTCTAGAATGGTCGGCTTTTTCTTGAAAGAAATATTCAATCCAAAGATCAAGTAATACCTGCAATGTTATTTCATGAGCATTAACGGCACGGTTGTAGTGACTTCCCGATGTAATCTGATACAGTTACACGGCTGTATAGATCAGAGGCAACGCATGCTTCATCAAGACCACTGTGTTCAACAGTTTTACCTAAGCATCTGATTGCACACAAGCTTGTGTGAAAGGTCCCAGGTAACAACCACCACTTTCTCTTGTACTGATCACTAAGATACTCTAGTTTCAGTGCTCTCTTGGAAAGGTCCATGTCAAGAGTAACCATTACGAGCCCAGGATTGTCAGAACATGTAGCGATATTCAGCTGGTACAGGTTTTCTAGCACTGTAACTAGCGTAGGCCATTCATGTGCTGGACTGTTGACGATAGGTAGTGTGTGAATACTGTCAATTTGACGATCACTGGACTCATCTGTGTACACTTGTGAGTTGTATGCACGCCATACCGGAATGCATTGTTTGAAGTCCTCGGGATTTGCCTCTTCTCTCTCGGGCACTCAGTTTCAGTGTCGGAGGGATTTAGATTCTGATCTATATCTGCCGGCATATCAGTAGATTGTTCACCTGCCTGTTGACAATCAGTTGATCTTGAGCACTGGTAGTAGCGCAGAAGTAGCATTTAGGTCAAGTTCTGTGCATTGTCAAACCTCATGCTGATGTCTTCCTAGACTTGGTATTGTTTTGTTGTTTTTTTTTTTTTTTTTTTTTTTTTTTTTGTTTTTTTTTTGTTTTTTTTTTTTTTTTTTTTTTTTTTTTTTTTTTTTTTTTTTGTTTTTTTTTTTTTTTTTTTTTTTTTTTTTTTTTTTTTTTTTTTTTTTTCCTCATATTTGATGGTCTTCTGGATGGTCTTGGACTAAACAGTTTTCTGCATGGTTGCATCTCCACAACTGTTGAGGGTACATCGTCATCACCCAATACAGTGGTTCACAGAACAGTGTCAGGATCGGTATCAAGGAGGTACACGTTAAGGCTGGGATTTTCGGGTAATTTGGTGCCCAGGGACCCCGATAGAATTTCGAGGGGGTAATCGGGTACCCGAAATTTCGCCAGTCGAGCATATAAATAGGCACAATAACCCTATATCAGCGGATTACATACGCTTACTTGATTCAATTTGCATCCGATTTTCTTCTATTTCTAATGCTATAAGTAGGGGATGAATCCATTAGAAAAAGTATCTAAATCCAAACAAATCCCACAAAATGGAATCAGTATCTTCATCCCTATACCATTTCTTGTCATTCCTTTCAAATATTATATGGGAATTTTTTAGCTGGATGGTTTGGATTGTTCATGTTATTAAAACATCATCCCGCTGGATTTAAGATGGCAGGCCCAACATCATCTCATTTCTACTGTATCTTCGCCTACATGCATTGGTAGGTCCAACAACATCATCTCCCAAGGGCCACGTTAAACACACAATGGTAAGATATAATAAAGCCTGTGATTCGCCCTCTGGTGACTGAGTGATAAATCATCTAATTTCTTCAGGTATCTTCGCCTGCATGTATTGGAGGCCAACAACATCATCCCCAAATGCC
Organism: Ophioderma brevispina; assembly: GCA_023653785.1. Lineage (NCBI taxonomy): Eukaryota > Metazoa > Echinodermata > Ophiuroidea > Amphilepidida > Ophiodermatidae > Ophioderma > Ophioderma brevispina. The sequence continues at coordinate 8,435 of JAMKCH010048596.1, forward strand.
ACGTTAAACACACAATGTACTAGATAATACAGCCTGTGATTCGCTCTCTGGTGCACTGCGTGATGAATCACCAGTTACGTATGTGCTATGTGGACAACATGCACATCGTATGGTTTGAGGATCGAGTGCACAAGCACGCAAGTGACCAGGATCACCGCTGTTTAAGATATTGTTTACGAAATAGTGATGCTAGAAGACTTAGAAGTTGGATTTAATGAACATAAATCATGGATATTAACATGAAAAACATTCAAGATACTGGCAAATAAAAATCAAGTTGAACTAGGAGACCAAATTTGTCAGGATGTGAGTACTTAAAAATGTTACAGTGGGGGAAAATTGAAATAGCGGGTAACCGTTGGTGGATGTTCTTGCCCGGGGGGTATTGTAATCTAGGGCGGGTACCTGAAAGCCTGTCCGAAAATCCCAGCATTAGTACGGTGATATACAGCTACTGCAGAGTTCCGTGAAAGGTTTTTTTTTTGTCTCGGGACCATCTGGTGTATCTACCTTGATATCCACGTTATCCGTTGAGCCTCGCACAGGTATGTTTCTTGTACACAGTAGGTGGAAGTAGATGCCATTGTAGCTCATAGTGTAAGGTTTATTTGCTATTTGTGTAGTGTTTGCATTGACACAATGCTAAGGATGCCAACAGTTGCCTGCATTAGGAGATTCTACTCGATTATATGCGAGGCATGCGATTGGCTTATGGAGAGAGGAAAGCCAACGCTGGTGGTGTCTATGCATATTGCGAAAGTAGCTGTAAATGATTCTGGGTTGTCTGTTACTTGGCGGTCAGACTGAAGTATGACAATGTGTTGCAAACGACATTGGCAGAGCGTTCCATATCTTTGGCACGCATGTTCTGTTCTCTCGACCGCAGTCCCTGTAAAACCCACATGATGTGGAAAATTAGCAAATTCTTGAGGAATACTCTCTCCCACACTATCTTTAAGAAACCTGTGAAGTGAAATTGCCAGGCATCCAAATAGTTGTTTCTGTATGACAGAACGTTACTCCTTTGCAGATATGTAAAGGTTTCTCAGTTTCAGATGAACATTCGTGCGAATTACATGCTGCTACCATACAAAGATACAAGAATCATCTTTATAGCTGCTTTAAAAGCTGAGCTGTTGCTAATTTATATGGCGGTCTCTTGTGGCCATCTTGATTTCAGTATAGGGAATACTTGGGATTTAAAAATAGTTACCAAAATTTGAATTCCACAGTGACACCAAAACCCATAAAAAGACACTAGAATCATCTTTATAGCTGCTTTAGAAGCTGATTTATTGCTAATTAGATGTGGTGGCGACCATCTTGGCGGCCATCTTGGATATTTCAAAATGCTCAAGGGTGCAATTTTGGTACCCCTCAGTTTCTGAATCAGTAGGTCTTCAGGATGTAGAAACAGCAAAAAAAAATTGTGTGGATGCTATTTTTGGGTTTTTAGTTTTGGCCCCAGACTATGTGACAAATGGGTCTGTTGGCTAAAGGTCAAAGGTCGTACTTTGTGTATTTCGGACTTTTCTGCTCTTATTGACTGAAAATGTGTGCAAACTCTCCCTAAGTTTTTCACTCTTATTCTCCAGGAATACTGTGCAAAGTCTCTTAACATTCTCACTGCTTTTCAAACAAGGTTACTGCTTATAACTACAAAGGTGAACATCCGCCTGATTCCAATATCTGAATTTGATGATTATCATGTTTTGAGGAGTCCAAGTGTTGAAAATATAGGATCCGAAATATGATAAAATTTATTGGTCTCGCTATGAGTTTTAAAACAATTGACTGTGTCTCGCTCAATATTTTGCAACTCATAGCTCGACCAATAAATTTGCGCTCAATCAATCCAATTTTAAATGAAACTTGGTTTGTGGGTAGAGGAAGATGCAAATAATACCCACACACTGTGTCGTTGTTATTTGTGCATATTAATGAGCTCATTTGCACATTTGTTCTGATTGGCTCATTACTAAAAAGGTGAACTTCTATCAGATCCTAATGTCCAAATTTGATGAAACTTGGTATGTAGATAGTGGTGCATGCAAGTAATACCCATGTACTGTGCCATCACTATTTGTGCATATTAATGAGCTTATTTGCATATTTGCCTCCTGCCAGGGGGATCTTGCAAGTTTAGTTTTTCACAAAATTTGTCCCATTTAGGCCATTTGTGTCCCCACACCGACTCAGTTTGGATGGGGAATATGGAAAATGGGCTCCGTCCGTCCGGTAGTCTGTATGTCCGTAGTTGTGAGAAAAATGTTAACCCTGGAATTCGTGATAAAAAAGGTTAACCCTGTTAAGCCTGTTATCTTTTACACACTATATAGGGCAGCAAAATTACTTCGCTTCATGGAAGTGCATCACGGCATGCATCATTTCTGGATTGAAAGTGTGGTGTATAGGACGGTTCAGGTATGCAAATGGCTAATTAAAAAATGCATGATTAATGTATCACTGAAACGGTACATTAGATATGCAAAATTCCTTTTGCCACAGAGTACATCTTGGAATGCATTGTTTTCGCACTTGAAAGTTGCATGAATCATGCGGCTTAGATATGCAAATGAGCTAATTAAATATGCGCAATTAATTTTTCGCTGAAACGGTACCTCGGATGTGCAAAATTTCCTTCGCTACATTGAAAGGCTTATGCCATACATCTTTTGTGGGAACATTGATAGTGCGATTTTAGTTATGCGGTTCTAGGTATGCACATGAGCTAATTAAATATGCGCATTAATGTTTCGCTGAAACGCGTACATGGATGTGCCAATTTTTTGATTTGTGCAGTTAAGGGTCACATCCAAAATGATCGCGAAATTCGGTGGGGATCCTATTTTGCATCGCGTAAATACGAGTTCGCTTGCTATACTATCAAAATCAGTCTTTGTACAAAGTCTATGGGAATTTGATAAAACATTAGGCGAAATATCAAACACCTTTTTGGAAAATATTAAAATTTGATATGCATGTTTCTTTCATCAATATCAACATTTCACTACAATTTTAACAAGATCTGGGCTTGGCACCACAGCTGATGATCCAACCCTATAGCATCAAAGAAGTATCACTGAAAGATACAACCACCTTCCTATCCCATGTCAATGACTTATCAAGAAGTCATTGTTCAACGAGAAGACCTGTGGTCCCAGATCTTAACTTGTCTCCTGTGGCTAATAAATCCCTGATAACCTACATTTTTGGTGATGATAGAACAACCAGGGCATCTCGTGCACAAAGTCAGATTACATATGCCCTGGTTTATTGCCATATCCAAAGACCCAGGCTATTATGATGATGGTTGGCATATGTGCCCCACGGCAAATTAACACGGATCGACCACACTTTGGCAATTTTTATCTGCACAGTTAGATTCTGAGCCCATTAAATGTACACAGAACTCAAGGGGTTTTATTTTATGTGCATACTGTGCTGATGATAACTCCTATGTAAAGTGTTTTAGGGATATAAAAATGGACTAACTGATTTTTATGTTAGTAAGTCGCCCTCTTTGCCATTCTCCTAGAGAGCGTGTAACTAGATTTTTAAGAAAAATTATTTTGCATGTAATGAAATTTTTGTAGAGTGATTTACACAGGGTGAAGTCAGTGGAATAAATAATCCGATTCGGTTGTCAAGACTGTGTCGCCAGTGATAATTTTTGTTTTTTGATTTTTAAAAATTTGTCCACAGTGCAAACTTTCCTCTTAAAGGTGCTTGTTCCACTTTTTGTCTATCGTGTTTCTACTTGATATGAGAGCCGACACTTGTACACATGAACCATCCCAAATACCGAAGGAAACAAAACTTGATTTTTTATGGCTATTTAGGTGCGATAATGCATAAGTGCAACGCCCTATACTATGGTTAAATATGATGGTTCATTAAAACAGTAGTTTTGTGTCTGTATCTTAAGAAAGACGTGGATTTGAAGCTGACATTCAGGATAATGAGAAAAATACAGCCTGCCTTTTATATCAAAATTTAACTACTTCCGGGTAAATCGCGGGGGTCCCAAAGACGATATAACCTGCTTAATAGCGCGATCCAATCCCTGGTATATTCTAAACATACCGCGCGCGGACGTCGCGGGTCATGGTGAGAGCACAATGATTCTCCCAATGACTCCTGCGTGTGACGAAGCTAGTAAATGCATTAATTGGGGCCCAGAAGATGGATAGCCAATGGCGAAAACATTGATTTCCAATCAAAATAACAAGTGGACTTTGAAGCCAATACAAAAACACTATAAATTATTTAAAAATGCGACATTCAAGGTTCACCTCCATTGCGATAAACCTTAGAACAAAACAACGAATCGAAATTAATATGCAAGGTAAAAAAAAAGATTTTCTAAAACAATTCATTCCCAAGTAAGCTGGCTGCCTACCTGAACGAGGCTGAAATTCCCATCCCACAGGCCGGTATATGGACATATTCTGCGGTGGAGATTCAAGCTTCAGTTCATTTTCCGAACTAACAAATGGATGAAGACGGACAACATTAGTAGCACCATCATGTCCATTTTTAGCGTCGAGGACTTAAATCGAAGAGATCTGGCATCAAACAAGCTGAACAAAAAAGGAATGCCATGATTGATCCCGTATCTTGGTATGCATGGTATGGTCATACTCAACGCGGTCATCATCAGACTCAGGACTATCATGTGAGCATCGGGTCTAGCCGATCCGAATGGAACGTCCCCAGGGCCAGTGGGTCTTTTCAAGCGTAAAACAAGACGACACGGGTACTTTTACCACCAAAAAAGACATTAACAAAATGTAAATCAGTGCTTGAAACACGCAGTGTTTTGACGAATCGAGTAATTGTACATGCACATGCACAAAGCAACTTGCCAAGGGAGAATGAATGTAAAGCAAATCAAGTCACGTACGGGAATGTTGGGATTTCCCATCGTGCCCCCTGGAGGGGGGGGGGAAGGTGGGGTGGTGGAAAATAAAAATAGGAAAAAAAATAATGATACCAATACAAAGATATAAAAAATAACCAAATAAAGGAAAAACCAAGAAAATGGAACACATTAAATAAAGAGAAAATAAGTTAAACAAGGAAAACACAAAAAACAAATCAACAATAAAATAAACAAAACAAATCCACAAATAAACAAAATGAAGTAAAATATTAAAACAAAAAATTGTTTTGATGTTTTTTGTAAGCAAATTTCAAATGGAAATGGAAAATAAAATTATATAAAAAATGTTAAATACACAAAAGTGGATAATGAACAAATTGTAAATACCAAAATGAAAAAATGTAAATGGTTTATTAATTTGCTGAATAAACAAAAATAATAATAAATAGACAAAGATAATAAAAAAATAAATAGCACATAAAAATGATTCAAAAAAGATTTTGTACAAAAAATAGAAAAAATCAAAACAATAAATAAATACACAAATAAACACAATGATGTACAATATTTAAACAAAAAATAAATACAAAAACAAAATGCAATTCACAAATGAAAAAATAAAAAAATAAAATTATATAACTAAAAATGCAAATACACAAGTGGATGTTAAATGAACCAAATATAATACAAAATGAAAGAAAAATTGTAAATGGTTATAATTTGCAGAATAAACAAAATAAATTAATACATAGACAAAGATACCTAACAAAACAAAGAGCAAAATAGATGGACAAATGAACAAATTCCTAAAAAGGAATCGACCAATAAATAAACAAAACAAAAACACAAATATAATGATGTACAAATATTAAAACACAAATAAATACAATACCAAATGCACATCACAAATACACAAATGGAAAAATGAAAATTGAATTTATATATAAAAAATGTAAAGACAAAAGGGAACAAATATTACACAAATGAAATGAAATTAAATTTATATATAAAAAATGTAAATCCACCAAAGTGGAACCCCCCCCCCCAAATATATAAATGAACAAAATCTATATACAAAATGAAAAAAATTGTAAATGGATAATAATTTGAAGGAAACAAAATTATTAATAAATAGACAAAGATAAAAAAATAAATAGCAAATACAAATAGATGAAACAAATAATTTTAAAAAAAATCACAATTAAAAATTGATAAATTAAATGAAAATAAATGTATTACAAATATGTGAAAGGGGGGAAAGTGCATACAGCTACATGTACATAGCCTAGGAAGCCTAAGAAAAAAAATTTTCATTTGTTTCAATTACCATGATGAGGAAAATCTCAACATCTGCAGTCTGACGCGATCTTCAATTAAACCTGTAAAACAGTGCAAGTATGAAAATGGTTTGGCGGCTTCTAACAAATAATGCGTAAATACACAATGTGATACACAATTGGACTATTGTTTTTGTAAACAAGGCCCGGGAACTTTGAAATCCACGAGCGACAACAGTGGTTCTGCGGGACGGAAACGGTATTAACGGGTTTAGGGATGCGTGGGACAGCCCATAATTAGTGTCATGACTATTGGCAATGCATGATGAATGTGAGATCGAGTACGTAGCTAGTTTAGGATAACAGAGAAAAGTTGAGGTGAAACACTGAAAATAGCTTACCGTTCACTTCAGTTCATGTATATTTGAATTGTTCTCCGACAAGCTGTGTACTTTTGTTACCAGTTGGAAGGAAAACAAATAATTCCATCCACCAAAGCCCCGCGAAATTCACGAACTCAAGCGTTTCTATCACTGTCAATGTCATTGTCAGAAAAAGCCAGACCACGTCTGGTAAATTGTGATAGTGATGATCATAACTCATACTGCGCACAAAATCTGCATCGTATTTTTCCTCGTGAGCTGACGCTCCCTCGGAAAAATACCTCTGCCCAAAACCAACACCCAAAGATTTCACACAATGTACCCTCAAAAGATATGCGCAGTTATTATTGTCTAATCGAACACAGCACTTCAATGCATTTTAATTAGCCTTGTTCATTCATTGTTCCCCGTTCGGAAATATAATGGATCATATATAAGGAGTGGAGCCTATCCGCCTCCCTAAAACTAAAAAATGGCAAGATTTCACTCGATTAAACACCTAATTTGAGCTCTCCAATTTTCACCCTGGCCTAGTTCCATGCTGCCACTAGCGAGTTCTAATTTTCAACTCAGGCAGAACGTCTTGTAGGCAGTCTTTCAGACTTTTTCTGCATTGCAAAAATTTTATAGGGGGTTTTTACAGGGAAAAGAAGATTAAAACCACAAGCCATTTTGATCAAGGCTGTCACGTCTGAGTACACAACCGCGGCACCTGACCATAACAGGTGTTTGTGGTTTTATACCTAGACTAGAAGGAACCTGGACCCAGCCAGTGTGCACAACCACCAACAGTGTACCATTTATTTGTTTTTTATTTTTTATATAATCTTTTTCTAGACAGGGTTACCCCTAAAAATACTAAAGCAACTGAGTTTATCCTGAATAACACAAATGTTCCAAATAATTGAGAATAAATGTTCATTATGCAGTACATTGGGAAAAACAACCAAGTTTTGTCGTTTCTTAGCAGACAGCCTTTGATCAATGGCTATCATGTTTAAAGGAGGAATTCAAAAAAGAAATTTGGTACAACTTCATAATATTGGGTCCTTGACTCTTAAACCCATAAACGTTGAGATCTCTTACATCATTTGTAAAGCAATTGATTCCACTAGTCTGCAAAGCATAGGCCACTCGGTTTGATCAATTGAAAACCTAGTTTGTTGGAAAAACCATGAATCTATTCCACAGAGGCTGATTCTACACGGGCAAAACCAATAAAAAAATATCATGAAACCAATCCGAGTTTCTATCACTCACCAATACCTCGGGCTACATCACTAACCACCCGTCAGATTATATTAGAGAGTTTAATGACATCTCCCGTAATCGGACACTATAAAAAGCACTGATACATGTTGGTAATCCTCTGTTCCTGGTTTTCCATCAAATGACTGAACTTTTTTGTTTAATAAAAAGTCCTTGGTGAAAGAGAAAAACATTATGAGTGTGGAGGCGCGGCCTTTAACCCTGTGCAATATGTACATGATTATTAAATGGATCTTGCAAGGCATTGCAACCCTATTATCTGGTGTAAACATGAATAGGGTCGTGGGAACCGATCTTGAATTCCACATTTGTAGGTTAATCAGCTTTTGTATTCTATTTTTACATCATCCTGATTTTTTTTTTTGGA
>JAMKCH010048597.1:0-42061 GCA_023653785.1 Ophioderma brevispina
ACATATATAACGCATTGCCAATGGCAAATGCCTTATAATAGAGAATGATGAAAATGGTCACAACCTCCCCCACTTCTAATTATGCTAAGCTAAGGCAGTAGTGGCACTTAACATTTTCACCTCTGTATTTTAAAACTAATTTTCGCTTTGTAAATACCCGATTGCCACACTGGTGAGAATTGAATTTTAAGTGATTTGTGCATTTTACTATTTAGAATAAAAGAACCAATTTTAAGGTGATTGGCAAGGGACCAAATCTGAGCTATTTGTATTCTCACGTGTTAAAACCTATATTGACCATTTTTTACATTCAGACGTGGCATTGTCAAAGAAATGACGTCACATTCTGACTTCTCCCGCTCATACTTGAGTGGGGTTTTGAAAAGAAGATGACGCTGTGCGGCATTTGGCATTGCCAAATGAGCACATGCATTAATATGCGAGAATCTCAAAAACCACTTGTAGTGGGGACTATAGTGCACTGATCTTAATATGTGAGTGTACCAAAATTTGACTTTTTCACCCATGTTTTACATTTTTTTACCCTATAACATCCGGCACTATAAGCTATAGATAGTGTAACTAAGGGGCCCTACCTTTTTGGGAATCCTATAACCAGCAAACATCATGGTGTGCTTTTCACACAATCGAACACATTTTAAAATTGTGACCCCCACCCCCCTGTATACCTTTGAAATCAAAGCTGGGGTCCATTAAGGGGTTTGCAAGTGCTTCCAATCATTTTATGGGTCTCATCCTTAAGTACTTTTGTGCAAAATCAACAATTTTTAAATCCGGAAGCGCACCTCATGCACACTACAGTCCCTGCATTGAGCATTAGAGGGGCGATAAAGCTATATTCCTGTTTTTTCAGAAGAAGGCACTGGTCTCATATTCTTGAGGCATTAGGTTCAAAGAGTGCCGAACTTCTCCTTTTCCTCGTTATCAAAGAGCTTCAAAGTGAACTCGTTAAAGGCTAAGGCTAATGATCTTATATCTAATTAATTGTCGTTTTTTATTGCTCTGTCAGATTGCATGAGAACCATTGGGAATGGAGAATATTGACCATCGCGACGCTGCTTCTTACAGCGTCGTCCTCTTTGGCAGGATTATGACACTCGCCTTCCACGATATGTAACAAATCTGATACTTCTACGGAAATTGAGAAACCTTCATAGTTCTCTCTCTGGATAAGCAAGGATTGATATTTTATTATCTTTCCCCCCCGAGAGAGGCCGGCACAAGCACAGCCCTGAACTAAACAAAACATACGCTTCCTTGGGTGTCCCAGGATTCTACCCACGCGACCTTTTCGCCGTACTCGAAGACGATATATTACTCTTTAAATTGCATAGGTTTTCGATGCGTTCATTGCATTCCTAGCGGATGGCATCATAACAATATTCCGTGCACTCCCATTTGAAATTCTGCAGGAAACAAATGCTTTCAAACTACAAAATGAATTGAGTCTAATTTGTTCACATTACACATGCACAACTTTGGAGGAGTAAATGTGGAACTCCTTGCCTTTTAAAATCAACCACAATTATTTTATATTGGTATTAGAAGATATTTTAATATGGTTCGCGTTTGTGGTTGTAAGGAATAATGAATTAGTTATAGACTTCCTATCGTAATCTGTCGTTCTGTTCCTAGTGGTTAGGAACGTCCCTGTCTAGTAGCCTTTTTAGAAGGTTGACATTTCTATCACCCGGGATCGAATGATTTTTTGCAGGTCTTGTCGCGCGGGTCTCTCTCTCTCTCTCTCTCTGGGGAAAGATAAATTGAAACCATTAAAATGTCCTTCATCCTGATTTAGAAATATACTGTAGACATCGATGGAACAGTTGCCCTTAAAAGACTTCCCCTTGTCATCCACATGTCTCTTCTCAGAGTCCGTCGGCGTTTTAGACTTTGGGGCAAGTACCAAAGGTCATTGAACCTCAGCTCATGTATTATTTGCTATATCCAATGATCCTATAACATCTTGTATATATTTGCTCATGATAGTTAGCTAAGGGATAGTTTGCTAATGTGTGAGAAGCAACATATCAAAAGTCCCAAGCGTCCCCTGGACTTTTTCGATAATAAGGGGGCTAAACGTTTTTTTACAGGGTAGTAAAATAAATGTAAAATTGATTCAATGAGTAAATCTGGGACTATGTGTCTTCTGGGCACACTGATTTAAAACCTGTATGTGTTTTGCCTTAACTTTTACCTTTAGTTTTAGGAATATAGGCCAAAATTCGTTTCAAGTCATCGTGGCGGGGTGTAAAAATTCAAAAACAGTCCGATTTTTAATTCAAGTAAGTCCAAATACTCGCAGATGCTTATTCATTCCAGATAAATCATTTAAATATTGACCATATAGGGCAGTGGCTTTTAACCTCCCATTAGACCCTGTAGAAATCTGTCATAATGAGACCTATAACTAAGGCAGGGTAATATTACTTCAACCTATTTAGATATATTCCTTTCAGTGTTGTGTTGTACACAAACGAGAGGAAAAATGTGATACCTTTGAAAAGACTCGGAACCATTTCATTTTGTTGAAGCTTTACCCCCAGTTATGAACTTGAAACCGTCACTTCCCTATAGTTGATAACGAAAGTCACAGATAGGGCATACCTTTTTTTTTTTTAATCCTTATGACATGACGCAAACATTGGTATAAATTTGAAGACAATTGGGACCATATTAAATTTGACCCCGTAACAAAACTGTACCCCCGTATTACGTCAGTAGCACAAGGGAGACTCTGGGGATCTCTTTTGATATGTTGTCCTACAACATTAGGGAAACTAATCCTGAAAAAAAAAATCAGCTATGGCTTATTTATTTTCGGGTTGTTTTCTATAATATCTTGGACTATTATGGTTGTGTATTAAAGTTCACAATGAAAGAGTGTTGCAGTTCAACGCCTGCCATTCCTCATAGCAAAGACTCCAAATTGACATGCATGCAGCCGTCAAGATTCAACCAACCATGGGAATCTTCTTCAGAATTAAGTTCCTTTTCAGAGCAAGCAGTCCTGAAGACAACTATAGGCAGCAGTTAAAGACGGACAAGGTTCGTTATGGTCCCTTGACTACACAAACAATCGCAGGCACAACAAAGCAGATATTTCCCGAACAGTCAGTCTGTCACAACTTCATCTAACGGAATCTCTTTGGGGTTATACGGAGTGGTCAGCGTTTGAAAAATGCTCTTGTTTTCGAGTTACCACTCCCGTTACCGGTACAACAAAAAAACAACCACCTTTATTTGAAGGATAAATAATTTGAGATTTAAGAAAAGATGGTTGTGGTTGAAATATTTGTGGCAGGGATGCTGTATAGGCCGAAAAATGCATTTTTGGGGCTGCAGTTAAGCGAATTTTATTTTTTTTATATTTTTTGTAAGTAAAAATATACAATCTTTTGTATGGTATCCTTTTTGTTATTGATATAGGAATTATACATTGCATAAAGGATTCAGGTTAATACCGTTTTTTAGGAAAAAGGGATTGTGTGGTTAAAAAAAATTCTAGACCCTTTGTATAAAACAGAAATCTTATAAATAAATGTAAGAGATTGATAGTATTGCATCATGATTAAAAATAATTAGTTGCTAGAAATAATAAATCTTGATTTTCCTTAAGTTTTTAGCTCAAAAACGTGATTTTTACCCTAAAAACCCTGCTGCCAAAGTTCTTGATCACAACATTCTTGTTTTAAATTATTTAGTTAATATATTTCGAATAGAAGTGGTTTCGTTTTGTGGTACCGAGGGGGAGGGTACGTTGGCGAACAATTTTGCAGTCAAAACGCTCCACTAGTTTATTAGAGTGGTATGCTAACATACAGAGAGAGGTTGGCATCAATGGATGGTGTACTTCCAATCAAGAATATGTGCTATATGTACTGCGACAAGCATATTATATACGGGTGCACCCCAAATAGACCATTTCTGAAGACCAAACCCAATACGGCTGTACCATGTTTAAATACATAGGATTTGGGCATTTTAAGACTGGAATATCTCAAAAAGCGAAATATGAAACTATATGCTCATAAAGCCTCATATTGTGTGAATGGGTAACGATTTCCTTAAAAAATAATCACAGATATGCCTTTAAACAACAGATTATGATACGGATAATATCAGAAATCGGCATTATTTGTCGGCGTCATCTTCGTCATAATGCTTGTTCATTGTAATTTCATATAGTAGCATTCTACTGTTTAGCGATCTCTTTAAAAACATCACATCTGAACAATTGTATCAATTGTAACGGTCCCTGCACGGGAAACTGAAAACATGACATTTTAAATTATCAATAATATATTCTTGGGAAATAAAATAACAAGTGGCACGAATGATTTGGTCACCTTATTCTTACCTCATTAACCTCATTAAATTTGTAACAAAGTTCCTCTGGGAAACCATAGCCGAAATTAACAACGAAATTATGTCATGGCATTGCAGATTCGATACCTGTTATAAATTATTAACAACTAGTGTTTACTCCATAATACTAGAATATTGACGTATTGATTAATTTTAAGCGAATGGAATATTGTTTAAAAACTCAGCATTTATTATTTCATTTCTTCGATGATGACGAATCAGGATAGTTTTAGATTGTCATGATGTGTGTGTATTACTTGCTGCTATTTATTACAAGCTTGGCTGTTTCAAAAAACAGTGGTAAGTTTTGTCACTTAAAAGAGCAAAGTGTAGGGTAGAACAATTCAAACATACTTAATTAAATCCATAGTTTCTTTAATTTATTTGAAAGCAATTGTGTGTGTTTCGAATGTACAAAACAACCTGTTAGATCAATATCTTGCTATGTGCTTTCAAAGTACGCCAAAATGCTTATCAGGTGCCAATCGAATAGAGCTATCGCCAAGCAGTTGATAGCAAATAATGTCTGTATATTCATTTCTCCCGCTGGAATTTTTACACAATGTTAATATTTAAATTGCTTTCAAATATAAGTGGAAGTTTTGTAGTATTCTCTTCTGCTTGAATAATGTTCTGAACATCATTCACTCACATTTTGTCATAATTTACAATCGATAGTGTTATAATATATAGTGTTCAAAAGCTTGAGTATAACATTTTCAGCTTCAACGTTGTCGTTTCGGAATATTTAACGATTTAAAAAATATCCCTCTTTCTATCGGAGAGAGAGAGAGAGAGACAGACAGACAGACAGACAGACAGACAGACGGGACATGGACAGATAAAAACCGACAGACATAAAGAGACACAAATGCCATAGTTATTTCAGAATGTTAATATTTTCAAATTTCACCGCAGACATTATGAAGCAGAATTTGACCTCATAAACAATGTGGGATTTTGATAAAGATCGAACTTAGAAAGAAATCACTAACAATAGCGACATTTTTTTTTTTTGGTTCGTATTTATTAATTTACATTTTTCACATTCTGAGACATTTTTACAAGTTAAATATATCAAAATACAATTTTAGAATTAAAAACAATCAGAAAACTTGAAATTTGTCGTAGGATGTTAAGAAAATCCGGAGTAAATCATCAAATTAACTTTTTTTATTGTGAATGTAAAGGAACAAATGGTATTTTTTAATTTCTCTTTCTTGGTGGTTTTCTTCAAAAGTGTGACCTTTACCTACCGTGAAAGTGTTGCAGGTCAAAACTAAATGATCATGTTTGTGCCTTGTGAAAATTCGATTAAGTCAATGGTGAGCGCTTTCTGTGCCCTATGGTTAAAGGGTCAGAGGTCAAAATTGGGTCAAACTTGAAACTCAATGCATACACATAAGAGTATTACCATCGTGTTTTGGCTGGTATTACACAGTTCAATGATCTATCTTCTGACGGATGGTCAAAGGTCAAAATGCACCATAATATAAAGTCAATCAGACCCGTGTGGGTGCCCTACAGTTATAAGGGCAAAGGTCAAATATCAAAACTTGTAGCCACAGAGTATATTTGCTTGGAAGCATACTCAATAGCCATAAAAAAAAATAGAGGTAGGACATGCGGTAGGACAACATGAAGATTGTCAAACTCTTTAAGGGGTTTGTAGACTTTGTAAGAAATGAATGTCTTTTTTTTTCAACATTTTTTTGATGGAAATTGTTTTATAAAAAAATGGGAAATGTGCTTACGACATTCTGTCACGAGTTCATCAAGTTTTATTGGTTTGTGTTGGCGGAAGCTCTTCAGGAATGTTTCTGTCAATTTGCATTCAACTTCACCATTTTTGTATATTTTATTGTGGGTTTCTTAGGTTAACAAATAAAATCGTACGCCTCAAACTGGATATTATCCGTATTTTATTTCATTAACGTACTTTAATATTTTGTAATGTAGCACAAGAATGTTTACATTCGTCGTATCTCCGCACGACAAAGAGAATATGTGCAAGAGCATAGTATTGAGAGTTTCGTGCGCCGTAATTTCTTAGGATGCGAACATCCTGTATGAAATCCAGCCAATGTGAGTCGTTCAATTGGCATAAAATGGCGCCCCAACTGTGTTAATCAACGATGCGAACACGCAGCAATTCCCGGGCAGATGTATATAAAAGCAGTTTGGTTGTGAGATATTTGATGACCACGAAGAATATGGCCACGGGTAACATTTAGTAGAAGCTTGTAGGTTACGTGAACCGTGATGTCATAGAAGTGTAGATGAACCAACTTGAATAGAAATAGTGGTGCAGGGATACTTCTAGATGAGTATTGGAGTGTTCTATTCAAAGTTGTGTTATAGGTATAATTTCTTTTTACCTTCTTTTTAAAATCTGTGAATCAATATAATTTGCATTAAGAAGCTCGGCTCAGCTTCCATCGCCCCCCCCAAAAAAAGAATGTGTCTTAGTGCAGCCACAACGACGACAAAGCAAGTACTTCAAACAGGTGAGTTGAAAAATGTAGGATGTGATGCCAAAGACTGTTAAAGCCCACTATCAGTCATTTTTTCCCAAACTAAAAAGTCCACTTTGTGTCTAAATTGCTAGTGTTTAGTCATATCAATACCCTTACGATTTACAACAAACATTCCAACAAGAGTGCAACAAAAGGACTTTGGTGAAAAATAGGGGGCCGATTTTTTACATTTGAAGAAATGCTGATAGTGGCTTTCTTAAATTAGAGACCGTTATTTGTGAGACTTATTTGCATGCAATAGCCAAAACTGGGATAATTCAGTGACAAATGCGTGTCGCGAATGCCAAAGGTTAGTGAGCGTATCTTGCGGTGTGTGGTGAACCTCTTCTCTCTGCTTTTGTCTTTGTTAATAGCTTTTATGAGAAAAATCAATCCTTCCTTGTTTAAATGTGAAATTCACTTCTCTAGTAAAAGAAAGAACTATTTTTTAATTTATAACATTCCCATCTTTAACCCCAAGGTTGCTAGATTCGTGTCCCGTAGAGCAAATTAAAATATCAAAAAACACAATAATTATTACGCCATACGTCGCATTAGCATGGGTTGCAAATCAGATGTAAGAACTGTGCACCGTATTTATTTAACTATTTGTGCGAAAAGATATTTAGTGATAAATACATGCATATAATGTAAAAATCTATTTTTACAACCATTATTTTCGTGTGATGACAGTCTGTGTACAAGGGGACATCTATGCCGAAATAACCTGATCTTCAGGAGTAAGATTGATAGTCGAGGTAATTATAATGACACAAAGAAATAACTTGTAAAATTTCAAATAGCTTAAATCTTACCCCAATATTAAATTTGTATGAGGAAACTGTATTTTAAAAAGTGAACATTGCAAGGGTCCCGTAGAACACCCACTCCCGGTTGCCTGATGTAAATAATTCAACGCAGAGCTTCAACCATCAAATATATTTTATTTTTTTAAAACCGTTGATATACCTATACGAATTATAAAGTGAACCACTAACAAATTATTTCTATCAAATTTGCATGAGAAAATTGGTTTTTTGACGTGAAACTATTACCAAGCGTTCCCGCACCCACCGCCAAAGGAAATGACGCCATATTTGATATTGGTAGTCGCTATTCCGGCTAATGCTGGTTCAGGTGGCTGGTGTTTGAAAAATGATGACGCATGTGGCGACATTGCTCATTTTGACATATATAACGCGTGCCAAATGAGCAAATGCTTTATGATGGAGAATGGAAAATGGTCAAAACCACTTCTAATATGCTAAGCTGAAGTCAGTAGTGCACTTAAAATTTAACCTCTGTATTTTGAACTAATTTTCGTCTTGTAATATTACCCGAGTTGACACTGTGAATCTGAATTTTTAAGTGATTGTGCAGTTACTATTTAGAAATAAAACGAACCACAATTTTAATGGTGATTTGCAATGGGAACAAATGTGAGCTGATTTGTATTCTCAGTGTTAAAACCTATATTGACCATTTTTTTTACATTCAAGAATTGGCATTGTCAAAGAATGACGTCACATTCTGACTTCTCCGTCATACTGGTGGGTTTGAAAAGAAGATGACGCATGTGACGGCATTCATGCCAAAATGAGCCACATTGCATTATATGCGAGAATCGTCCAAAACCACTTGTAGTGGGGATAGTGCAATGATCTTATGTGAGTGTGCCAATAATTGACTGTCACCATTTTTACAGTTTTTTTACCAATAACTCCGAACGAAAGCGTTAGATAGTGTAAACTAGCTTAAACTATACCGTTTGGAATCCTAAACCAGGCAAACATCATGATGTGCTGTCAACACATTCCGAACATTTTAACTTGTGACCCCTGTATAACCTTGAATCAAATGGGGTCCATTAAGCGGGTGGCAGTGCTTCCATCAATTTTATGGATTATCAATGCCTAAAGTACTGTGTGCAAAAAATCCACAATTTTATCCGGAAGCGCACACTCTTTCACTCCAGTCCCCATGCTATTGAAGGCACTAAGGGCGAGAAAGCTATATGTCTTGGTATATGTACGAATTTGAGGATGTCTGATCTCGCAGCTTTGGTGACCCGAGTACATCTTAAGGACTGTGTCTTCATATTCTTGAGGCATTAGGTTCGATTGCCGAGACATTCCCCTTTTCTGTCGTTATCAAGAGCTCAAAGTGAACTCGTTGAGCTAAGGCTAAGGATCTGATATCTAATTATTGTCGGTATTATGCTCTGTCAGATTGCAATGAGACCATGGAATGGAGAATGGTGACATTCCAGACGCTGCTCTTACAGCGTCGTACCTCTTGCAGATTATGACACTCGCCTTCCACGGTGAGTAACAAAATATGATTACAAACTTACGGAAATTGAGAAGAACTGCATATTCTCTCTCGGATAAGCAAGGATGATAATTTTTTAAATATTTCCCGAGAGAGGCCGCACACAAAGCCTGAATAAACAAAACATAGCTCCTGGCCGATCTAACCAGCGACCTTTTCCGTACTAGAACGACGATATATTACTCTTTAAGTCCAATGATAGGTTCGAGCGTTCATGCATTTCCTAGCGGGATGGCTCAGAAAAGACCAATTAGGTCCGTGCACTCCCATTTGAACTGCAGGAAACAAATTCTTCAAAATAACAAAATAGAATTTGAGATAATTTGTTAAAGGTTTGGCTTCAAAGACTACCGAAGAACTACCTCTGTTACATCCTTGATCAACACTTGGGATGGGATTCTCTCCATACTAGGCGTCTGGCATTCCCCAATTAAAAAAGTTCTACAAAATCCAATATAACCTTGTAATATTCAGTTTCCTCCTATCGTCAAACCAGCTACATATTTTGGCAGACATGCATCACCAATTCCAAATTTAGACATCCCAGATGCAGCCATTGACAGTTACAAGTTTTCATTCTACTCCACGTACATTAGACTTTGGAACCTACAGCTCGGCAGTTCGGCTCCTCACCCAGATTTCAGGAAGCCAGTCTACTAGCGGCTAGCCATCGGCCAGATGAGACCTCCTGTGGGCTCCAAATTGTCTAGCTACCAATGATTTTTCATAATCTTTAATATGCACCCACGTTCAGTGTTTTTAATGTTTTGTGGTTTGCTTGGAAAGCTCTTCAAGGAATGTTTCTTCTGTTCTGTCATTTCTGCATTCAACTATTCAACTTCACCTTTTGTATATTTTATTGTGCGGTTTTCTTATGTAACAAAAAAAATCGTACGCTCAAACTGGATATTCATCCCGTTTTTATTTCAGTACGTACTTTAATATTTTGTAATGTAGCACAAGAATGTTTACATTCGTCGTAAGTTTTCACACGACAAAGGATAATCTGTTTGCAAGAGCATAGTATTGAGAGTTTCGTGAGCCGTAATTTCTTAGGATTCGTACCTCCTGTATGAAATCCAGCCAATGTGAGTCGTTCAATTGGCATAAAATGACCCACCCTGTGTTTATCAACGATGCTGACAAAGCAGCATTCCCGGCAGATTATATAACAGCAGTTGGTTGGATCTATTATGATGAACCACGAAGATATATGGACCACGGGTAACATATTATTAGCAGCTTGTAGGAGTTACGTGAACGTCGATGTCATATAGTGGTAGATGAAACCAGAAACCAACTGAATAAAATTTGGTGCAGGGATACTTTTCTAGATGAGTATTGGAGTTTTCTATTCAAACGTTTTGTTATAAAGGGATATTTCTTTTTACCTTGCTTTTGACAATAGGTTTAATCCACTATAATTTGCATTAAGAAGCTCGAGCTCAGACTACAATCGGCCCCCCCAAAACAATTAATGTGCGTAGTGCAGCCACAACGACGACAAGCAAGTCCTGTCAACAGTGATTTGAAAAAATTAGGATGGATTGCACAAAGACTGTAAAGCCACTATCAGTCATTTTTTCCCACTAAATGTCCACTTTTGTCAAATTGCTAGTGTTAGGAGGGTCATATCAATATCCCCTTACACAGATTTACAAAACAACCTGTCCAACAAGAGTGCAACAAAATGGGACTTTTGTTGAAAAATAGGGGGCACGATTGTTTACATTTGAAGCAAATCCGCTGATAGGGGCTTTAAATTAGAAGACGTTATGTGTGACCCCTTTATTTGCATGCAATAGCAAAAATTGGATAATTCACGTGACAAATGCGTGCGCGAATGCAAAGGTAGTGAGCTATCTTGCATGTGTGTTTGGATGAACCCTCTCTCTGCTTTTGTCTTTGTTTAATAGCTTTGTTAATGAGACAAATCAATCCTTCCTTGTTTAAAAATGGGGAAATTTTCAACTTCTCTATAAAACCGAAGATATTTGTCTTTATTTATAACATCCCTCTTAAAAACCCCAGATAGTTTTGCTAGCTTCTTGTTCCCGTCGAGCAATAAAATATATAAAAACAGCAATTAAATTATAATGCACTACGTCCGCATTTAGCATTGTGTTGCAAATCAGATGTAAGAACGGTGCACAGTATTTTAATTTTAACATTTTTGTTCTAATATATTTATTTGATAAATAACATTGCCTATAATTTAAAATAGATTTTTACAACCCATTATGTTCAGTGTGATGACAGTCCTGTGTACAAGGGACTCCTACTCTCGAAATAACCTGCTCATTCATCTAAAAGCGTAAGATTCGAACTGTCGAGGTAAATTTCATAATTACACCACATAATAACTGGTAAAATTTTCAAATAGCTTTTTAAATCTTACCCCAATATTACATTGGTATGAGCAAATGTATTTAAAAAGTGAACATTGCAAGGGTCCCTGTATACACCCACTCCCCGGGTGCCTGTGGAATTAATTCAAACGCAGAGTTCAACCATCAAATATATTTATTTTTTTTATAAACCGTTGATCATACCTATAGAATTATACAGTAACCACAACAATTATTTCTAATCAAATTTGGCAATGAGAAAATGTGTTTTTGGAAGTGAACATTAACAAGATTCCCGCACCCACTCGCCAAAGAAATGACGCCATATTCTGATATTGGTCGTCGCGCCTTCATATTCCTGCTCATGCTGGTCAGGGCTGGTGGGTTTGAAAAAAATGACGCATGTGGCGACATTGCTTCATTTTGACATATATAACGCATTGCCAAATGAGCAAATGCTTTAATGAGGAGAATGTGAACATGGTCAAAAACCACTCTAAATGCAAGCTGAAATCAGTCGTGCACTTAAATTTTCACCTTGTAATTTTAAATTTATTTATTTTTATAACAAAGTTGGGAATTTTAAGGGTAGATAATTAGGTTAAAAACGCGTGTTTTTTTGTTTTTAGAAATAAAGAACCAATTTTAATGGTGATGCAATGGGACAAATGTGAGCTATTTGTATTCCACTGTGAAAACCTATATTAACCATATTTTTTTTACTTCAAACTTGGCATTGTCAAAGAAAGACTGTCACATTCTTGACTTCTCCAGCTCATACTGGGTGGTTGAAAAAGAAGATGAACGCATGGTGACGGCATTTGCAGTTGCCAAAATGAGCATCATGCATTATATGCGAAATCATCAAAAACCACTGTAGTGGGGACTAGTTGCACTGATCTTATGGGACGTGTGCCAACATTGACTTTTCATCAATCACACATTTTTGACCATTTTTTTTTAACTACTACCATAACTACCTCGTAACTATAAGCTATAGATAGTGGTAAACTAGCTTAACTAATACCTTTTGAATCCTTATAACCGGCAACCATCATGGTGTGCTTTTTCAACCACATTCGACATTTTAAAATTGTGACCTGTATAACCTTGAATTCACACTGGGGTCCATTAATGGGGTTTGGCAAGTGCTTCGCATCATTTTAATGGATTATCAATCCGAAGTACTTGTGGTGCAAAAAATAACAATTTAATTTTGATCCGGAAGCAAACACTCTTTCACTACAGTCCCTACTATTGAGGCCTTAAAGTGCGAGAAGCTACTATGTCTGGTTATGTATCGAATGTGAGGATGTCTGAGTCTCGCAGCTTTGTTGAACCCGAGTACATCTTAGGCCTGTCTCATATTCTGAAGGCATTAGGTTCGTATTGCCGAACCCCCTTTTCTCGTTATCAAGAGCTTCAAAGTGAACTCGTTAAAGCTAAGGCTAAGGAATCTGATAATCTAATTATTGTCGTCTTTATTGCTCTGTCAGATTGCATGAGAGCCATTGGGAATTGAGAATGGTGACTTCCATACGCTGCTCTTACATCGTCGTCCTCTTTGCAGATTATGCACTCGCCTTCCACGTATGTACAAATATGATTACAACTTTACGGAAATTGAGACTGAAACGTCATAGTTCTCTCTCTGGATAAGCAAGGATGATATTTTTTTAAATATTTTCCCGAAGAGGCCCGGCACAAACCCCAGCCCTGGGGGAAAAAAAATAACACAACATACCTCCTGGCCGGATTCTAACCAGCGACCTTTTTCCCGTACTAAACGACGATATCTTACTCTTTTAAGTCCATATATAGGTTCGATGCGTTCATCGCATTCCTACGGATGGCATCAGAACACAGTTTTCCGTGCCTCCCTTTGAAATTCTGCAGGAAACAAATTCTTTCCAAACATACAAAATCGAATTTGAAGTCTAATTTTGTTACATGTTTGGCTTTCAAATACTACCGAATAAACGCCTTCTGTTAAATCCTTGATCACACCTGGGCTGGGATTCGCTCCATACTAGGCGGTCTGGCATTCCATAAATGTTCTAAAAAGCCAATGAACCTTGTACATATCCATTTGCCTCCTATCCTCGCCAAACCAGCTACATATTTGGCAGACTATCACCAATTCAATTTAACATCCCATCCCAGATGCAACCATTGAACCGTTACAAGTTTTCATTCTATCATTCATACAAACCCCCACTGGTACCATTCCATTCGACTTTGGAACCTACAAGCCTCGGCAGATTCTGCCCTCACCCCAGTATTTCAGGAAGCCATCTACTAGCGGCTAGCCATCCGGCAGATAGAATCGTCCTGTGGGCTCCAAATTGTTAAGTCTACCAATGATTTTTCATCATCTTTATAATAGTGCACCCATGTTTTCCTTTTTTTGTGTGTGGTTTTGGTTTGGTCACCTAGTATCTTTTTTCGTCCTTCCACTTGTGCACCATGCCTGTGCCGTCACTTCTTCATCCAAGTCCAGTGTAGTCACTGCTGAATAGGGATTCCTACTTTGAATATTAAACACATGTATATTTTGGAGGAGGTAATGTGGAACTCTGCCTTTTTATCAAACCCAAATTATATTGGTATGATATGCAATTCCTATGGTTTCGCTTTGTAAAGAATGATGAATTAGTTTATTAATTCCTAGCGTATCTGTTTCTTTTCTGTTTCCCCCCCCCTCAAGTCCGGTGGTTTTAGTGTTAGGCCTAAAAAAAAGTTGTTGCCCCTTTTTACCGACTCACCCATAAAAATCGAAAAATCACGGGTCGCTTTTTTTTTTTTTAATTTTTAAAATTTCGGATTTTAGAAGAAAAAATTAAAAAAGTTAAAAAACTTAAAAAAAGCAAAAATTAATTTTTAAATCCCTATCTTGTCAATTCAAAAACCACCCCAAAAATCTCGGGCAAACCAATTCCACCCAAGCATTTCTCCTCTCCGGTAGTATGATGCACATTTTTAATATGACGGGCAACTAGAAAAAGCTTTCCTAGAAAGGGAGTACTTTCGTAAAAAACGTGTCGCTTTGATGATACAAAACATTAAAATACTGTTATGGATAAAAGCCTGAGTCCAACTTTAATTAGCTGTCATAAAATGTTATTGAACATAACTTAATATATTATATCATTAAACCCAAACGCCATCCTTGTCAACTTATTCTTATTATTCCCCCCCTTTTATTACGTCCCACTTACTCGCACGCCTGCTGTTTTGCCCCACTGGAAGACTACCCTCCAACTGTCACTTTTCATCCCCCCATTCCTTCTTATGTTTATTCGTCCTTTTTCCCCAGGCTCATATACCACGGTTAGTCCCTTTCCCTTAGGTCTTCCTTTTTATAATTTTGAAAGAAACCTACGTTTAGAGGTTGATGTTCATTCAATTTAACGTGTGCCGTTCAGTACAAGAATAATCCATTTCAAGCATTGGATTCCATATTTTCTGATTTCGGTACAAAAATGATGGCCAGTCTGAGCTGTCCGAGCCTTTACCATACATGTGCTGTTCTGGAGATTTAGCTTAGCTGATTCGCCACCTTGATATGTGTGTAATTTAGAGTACAACATGGCATGGCGACTCCTCGACACAATGGAATGGTTTAATTTGCAACTTCTGGTATAAGGGTGTTTTCATAAATATTTTTGACCATTGTAGATATATTTTACTATCGTCCATAGAAATACGTGGTACAATACTGGTCAATTTGACGTGTGATTTAAAGATGTTGTTTGTACCAGAACTTACTAGATACAAAGTGTTCCGTGCTAACAGTTGGAAAAAGGTATTGGTGGCTGCACTAAACCAATCGCCCATTGGCAGAATGTTGGTCGCGGTGAATCATGTCATGTGAAAGACATTAAACTTGTTTAGATAACATAAATTGAGGTCCATTGCATTTCTCCTGTGTCATGTATTAAAAAACAATTCGACCGACCGACCCTCCCGATTTTCAGGCCAAAAGGTCAAACAAACATATTTTTTAAGGCCTTTAGGCCTTAGGGCGTTGTCTTACTTATAAGTGTTAAACGGTTCCCTAATCAAACCGTGATCCGCAGAGGTTTTGTCAGGGCTTGTGTGCACGGGTCCTCTCTCCTCTATGGAAAGATAAAACTAATTGAAATTTAAGATCATATATCAAAAATGCCAGTCATCCTGCTTTAGACATATACTGTCGACCTCGATTGAACAATTGACCATAAAAGAATTTTCCCTTGTCCATCCACATGTTTATTTACCACTGACCTCTACACATGGATAGCGGGTCAGAGTCGCCGATTGAACATCAGAGTTTTTGGGTTTTATACCTCTACAATATGGCGGGAAAAGCAATTGCATATACACCTTTTCAACAATAGAACACTGTGTGGAATAATGTGCACCAGCAGGTTTATGCATTTTTCCGCCATATGTAGAGGTCCAAACAAACTTCCTGTTGTTTCCTCGGCGACCATTCAACTGTGGCGGCAGCCCGCTTATCCATGTGTAAGGTCAGTGGTTCAGTTTCAGTTCATCATGGTTGCTCCATTGGAAGCCGGGTCTGCAACTATTGCTGACCCTGGATTATAAAAAGACTACTTAAAAGGTTACTGGTTTTACAACCTTGATTTTGTTATTTAGTGTTGTGGTGGTATATTTTGTAATGTGTTTGCATTTCTTGTTTGCGTGTGTTTGTTGTTTTGAGGTTTTATCGCAGTTGGTTTTGTATTGCTTACAATGTTGTTCTGGTTTTAGAGATGGTGAAGTAGTTTGTTGGCAAGTGTGTTTGTTCTTGGGGCATTCAGTGCGATCGTGAACCTGTTGACATTGTCTATCGCTTGATCGCAGTAGGCGCATGTATATAGTGATCGATGATTTGTCTGGCATTTTTTAGCTTGCTTCTCATTCTGTTGATAGCGATTTGAGTTCGTCTTGGTAATTTTGTTTGGTGGGTTGGTTGCTTGCCGGTGTGTTTGTGAGGGAAAGTCTCCAAAGTGGCTGATTTTGAACTGTGTTGATTTTGATCTTGCCATCTGTGAGTGCTGTTGTTGGAAAGTGTTTCTTGTTTGACGCCGACTGTGTGGTATGATTATGTCAGGTTCTGGTTTTCGTAGTGCCGGCTTTTTGGGCTGCGACGTCCGCTTCTTCGTTACCTGGAATGCCGAGTGACGGGAACCAGTTGATTATGAATTTTTGTTGCTGTCCTTTATGGCTGTTTGAATGTCTTTATTCAATTGCATGTTGTCCGAATGTGGGTAAGGAGGTTTTCGATTGCACCTTTGCTGTCTGTGTGGATGACGATGTTTGTTGCGGCTGTGTTTTGCGTGCGCGATTGCTTCGCGAATGGGCTGGCGCAATTCTGTTTGTTCCGTGGAGCAGTATCAGATGTTCTGAATTGATTGTGGGGGGTGTGGTGCTACAAAGGCAAATCCAAAGTGGCGTTCTTCGTTGACCAAAGCCTCAGTGTAGTAAAACAAGTGGATCAGAGTTTGTTGACTCTGCCTCTGCGATGCTTTTGTAGGCGATTCTTCTACTATTGTGGGTGGAGCTGTTGTTTTGTTATCATAAGGGCGATGAATGCCGAGTGTCCGCGACAGGGTTGGACCATGGATCAGAGTGCAGAATACGTTTATGGGACTGGAGGTTTGGCGTTGGCTGTGAAGGTTCCAGCGTGGCGGTCAGATGGTCTATAATCAGAGGTTATCAGTTGTTTAAACCCTGGGGGCAAGAACCAACGGTCATGAACATCACGCCATTGTATTAATCTGGTAAAACAATTAAGGGTTATTTGATCATTCATTATACCCACGGGACCATAGAGTGAGATTGATTTTTGTAGCCGTGTGTTGCTTTTTCAATACCTCAATAAGTGAGAGCTAGTCACTTCCCCATCAGTGGAATAAGCTGTGATTATTCGTTACCAAGGACAATGTGATTACTTTCATTTAGGGACAGCATGAAAGCTCAAAGGAGCATGAGCTCCTTTTAAGCTCTTTTACTGATCGAACAAATCACTTAAAAGTGATTTTGATTGGCAAATGTTACATAATTTAAAGATATTTAACTGATCAAAAACGAATTCCATTTCACAAGCAAACCACAGGAACCTATCAATCCATTGCTTTATCTAATTTCGTTACCGTTTTAAGGCAATTGATTGACTGTTTTTGGCATTTAAATACCCTTTTTATGCCAATAAATACATGATTGTTATGTGCAATGTGAAATACACTCAAGCGTTCGATCAATGTCGTGTGAAAGGGAGAAAGTGACTGGAAAACATAGTTGGATTAAACGAACACAGAGCGCGGTTCTAGGGAGGGGCGGAGGGGGCGCGCGCCTCCCGGTAATTCTGCAAAATTTTGCAAAATCAGCCCTTTTTGGACAAGTTTAGCCTTTCAGCCCCCCGGTAACTTTGAAGTTTTTCAAATCTGATCCGCCCCTGAACGGGTCTTTCCAAATGGAGGTATCTTGTCAAAAGTTAAATACTGAAATAATATGAAATCAGGATATTACTAGATTTACCAACATGACAAAGAGACAAGATAGAAATGCGTCATCGCCGACACATACTCAGGTGGGGGGGGGGGGGGCTAAAATGGGGAGGCTTTTAATGAATTTATGGATAAATTTTCATTTTTTTTTTTTTTGTTGTTTTTTTTAACCCCGTATCACTTAATAGTAATTGTTAGTAGTATAGCAAGATAATTGCAATTGCACCTTGCTTGGTGTAATTTTTATTACGTTGGTGTTAATATGATACCCATCGACGTAAGTAACGCAGTTGGTGTGACATTGTACAAAATATGCATATAATTTTAATTTAATTTTAAATACCCAGTACAAACGTTTTCTGCGGTGAAACAGTCGGCAATTCCCGTATATTCTTAAAATCCCCTCTGTGGCTTATTTTGAACAATGAAACTTCTAGAATGGACGATTAAACTCCAACCACAAGTGGGCGTCTCATGGTAACGACAGTTCACACCGGGTTCAAGTAGTTCTCGGAGGTTCAGATGAATGTGTACGGTCTTATAATTCAAGGTTCGGGAGAATGGGGTACATCTCAGAATGGACTATTGGGCATCATTTATCGGAATCAAAACGGGAATATCTTCGGAAGAACTTACTTATACGAAGATGGCAGCAGCGGACCCAAAGTAGGCAATTACGTTGTTGGTTCCTTTTATTTTAAACATTGGGATTCATTTATCAACATTTTACAAGACATAGCTTTCAGTATTATAGTCCTGATTTCATGTGTGTATGTAAAACCGTAAGGTATTCTTACGAGGCTATGACATGTGTGGATGGTCAACGTCAGGTAATCGGTCATATGGATCTACCGCATGTCCCAAACAGTCGACAGAAAATAAACAGGGAATAACGTTAACATAAACTTATTTGAAGTCTTAAATTATTATGAGGTTGTAATATTTGTTTTCTCATCTTTGTTATTATCAGAAAAAAGATAAGAACGATAGAATTGGCACTTGATTCAAGTTGACTCTTCGCGCACCATTAGTTTCATCACGCTTTATCCCGTTGTCCGTCTTGGAGCCCGGACTATGGCTCCAAACCGGACTCATATCTCCTTTAACACTGGTCCTGAATGGGGCACAATGTTAACTTTAATTCCCATTGGAATGGGCGAAAATGATGCTTTCTAATACTCCTTTTATCTCTGTTAACTCGACCGTCAAGCAGTATCAATTGTAAATTACGATGCGCGCGCAGCCTCGCAGGCAAACCATTTCGAGTCACAGCTTCCCTCGCCAGCATAGAAAACAGTGCTTGACAGGCGTGTAATCACAGCATCTGTCTGTGGTGGAAGTTTTTTCGCGAACTTTCTTCTTCAAGATATTTATCCGGTGAAGATGGAATGAAATGTGAATATGTTAAAGATTTATCTGAAAACAATCGCAGAGAGTACTTGGAGTCGACTGAAAACAAAATCTGAGGTACAATTACCCCGATCCTTATGAGGTTAGATTCTACTGTGTCGGAAAAACAACAAAAGATTGCCATCGATCATACGTACGGCGACATGTATATCTACCACATCCACACACCAAGCCCATTCACGCACGATTCTCTAAAAGCATACAGATCCCTTTGTTGCTGTAATAATTAACTTTGTATCGGGTTATGTTGAAGAAGTGCTTCTTAAACAAGTTTCCTAACTCCCAGTTTTTGTTTTCTCTTTCATCAGTCCCTGGTTCACGCGGGCAGAAGCCAAATGACAAAGAGTGCAGTGAAGGATGTGCCTGGGTTGGTGGTGTCTCCAAAGGTCGACAGTTCCTTAACCTACCCGCACAGCAACGTGTATGCCTACGCTTGGTACGTACATAACCATATACAGGGTTCCTGATTAGAACTTGTTTTACTCCACATATTATGTACTGTCCCAAATCGAACAGTCTGTTAAATATGTTAACAAACTATTGACTGGTCATGAGGGTGATGATTGAGATTATCGCTCCGAGTTTCACTAGCATACCTGGACTAAAATAACTATCACCCTGAGGCGTAGTAGGCCTGGTATGCTAGGCCTACATAGTAAGCTAGACCTAACATAGAATGCTAGACCTACATAGTCTAGTAGGCCATGTGTATACTAGGCCTACATAGATATTAGGCCAGGTATGCTAGGCCAACGAGGGAGCTATAATATCCATTCACACCCGATATAAGACAGTCCATATTCGTTTTATATACCGAATACATAGTCCTTGTTCACTGATTGGTCAAAAACTACATCCCGTGCCATTATTTTCTATTTTTAGCGTCCCTATGCCCTTTCCTACTCCTAGCTAGGCATATGTGATAGGCCTACCCAAGTCCAAGACCAGACCTAGCTATGCCTAGGCTTGGGGTACTGAGACTGACACCGAAAAAAATAATAACGCAAAATGTAAGTAAGGCCTACCACCAACAAATCATCTTGTCCTGAGGGGAAGTTGAAGAGAAGGATCAAGTTCCAAATCAAAAGACTTCTATCACAAAAAAGTACTGTAAGACAGAAAAAGGGAAAAGAAAAGAAAGGAAACCGGAGAAAGAAGAGCTTCCAACTGATGAGCTCCATCTTAGAACCTTATCACTCGCTCATTCAGTGACAGTGTTTTCGTTGCTCATATCCTTCCACATTACCTGCATCCAGCATTGAGCCCCCCTGCATACTTCTGCCTTTTTGTGTTTCTATTTTTTTTCTTTTCATCACCTCATAAGCCACGTCTGGTAACACTTGGGGTAAGATTAGATTAGAATAAACACATTGTTTTAATAATTATTCAGCTATTGATTTCAAGGTCATATATCAAAAAAAATTAATGTAGTGTCCAAGGGAGGTTGATATCAGCGCATTTTTGAATGACCACCCTCTATATTTCCGTTGCCCTAATTACATGTAATTGATACAAAATGAAATTCAAGATGATACCTTTACACAAACATTTAAAATGAATGCATTTAGCTCAAAATTTTTCTTTAAGGGAAAAAATGCATTAATTCAATTACTTTTTTGCACGCTGTATAGAAGGAGAACATGCCTATTCTAATGTGTTACAATCACCCATTGCCTGAAAGGGATTTATTAGTACATGTATTCCAAATAAATATGAATATATTTTTTTTTCATTTTCATACTTACATAATGCGTGTTAAAAAGAAAATGTTATTTTTATGTACTTTTTTGGCTCTGTATACACCATCACCCTGTATAGTTGTTAGTACCACAAAAAACACAACAACACCTGAATATCATTCAAATTGCAGATTTTAACCAATCCTTATAATATGCTCTTCTAAAAATGTATACATTTGAGCTATAATGAGAATAGGGTAAAAATGCAGTCGATTTTCGCTTTTTTGGAGTCCTTCGATTACCGCACCCCGACGGATCACAACTCTCTGGCATTGTTGATTATGCATGGCAGTAATATAATTATTTAGAACAATATTTATGTGAATTCAAAGCGTGTTATTACGATAATAACATTAAACCAAACCGATCTACTATACATCGTTTATACGTGACCGCTAATGTTTTGCATGCGAGCAGCTACTTCCGGGTCACGGTGACCGCTCAGAACGTAACAATGTTAAACGGGTCTATAAATAAGGGATATATTATGCTCCTGAATAAGTAGTTTTTTGAGATTTTTGTTTTGCTTTCACTCTATTGGTTTAAACTCCGGACACGCAAATTTCTCACACCAGCATTCCCCCCCCCATTAAAAATCGAAACAAACACATAAACACAATTAATAGCCATATGACTTCAAGAAATTGATGATGATGATGTCGTGTTTATAATTTCGCCTTATGTATGAGGAAAATTTAGTAAAAGGTCACTAACTCGCTTCTTCTCAAATCAATAGCCATTTGCAAACACTTTCAATGTGGCATTTAGATAGTGTTGTTAGGTTAAGTTCAAAGATATTCTCAAAGGCCTTTCAATTTCAGTCAGATTCTTTCAGGTTTGAAACATCTAATAATGTAGCAAAAAAAAGCCAACCGATATGGTTGGGTTCTTATCATTCTTACGTCAATGATTATTCACATGGTATAGCGACTTAGACTTTTAGGTAAGACATAGACGATATTAGAATCATGAAACGGTCCTTTTAAGACTACAAACACAAGAGAATATTATTCGTATAAAACGGTCATAAAATGTGATCGATCGGTCGGGTCGGACTGTATTTATTTTTTCACATTTCATTTTTGTACAAAACACAATAAACTAGGTGTATGGGAAGGGCATCATATTTTTGAGGCATAATTTTAAAAAAAACGCATAATTTCTAACCAAATTGAGTTTTTTTCTTCGGCCGAGAAAATCGGTAGCCGACATAACCCTCACTCAAAAGTGTATGTTAAGCCTTGTGTTGACATGTGATCCTTTTGTGGTGTTTGTTAAGTCGCGTGCATCGCATGGGCGAGTGATCATGAGATGGCAGAAAAAAAAACTATTTTTATCACACAGAGTGATACAGTTGGGCAAGTTAACATCAAAAATATTAATTGTCGGAAATAATTTTGAGAATATTTTTTTTCTTTGTCGGACAGAGTTTTTGATTGGAAAATACTGGCGATGCGCCATCCGACCAGGTGACAATCGAGTTCCCCACCTTCCTTGTCACTCGAATCAATCCGCATAGAACCAAGAAAAATTGGCTACAAAAACGGGAATCCATCTCCAATAATGATGTTCTGTGTCTTCGATTTGAGGTTTTAGGCCGTGGAAACTTATTCAGCCCGGGTGTAACTACGTACATCCCACCAAATTGCCATATTCTGTACATGTAAAACAATTGAAGGTTAAATATGGTTAATAAAATATTTATAATAGGACTTGATTAAATTACCCCCCCCCCAATTACCCCCCCCACCCCCCACACCACCACACAGCTATCCTTAAGGAGGAATATAACCAATTTTTAAACTAGTGGTTTACAAAACTGGTTGACAGAAGCTACCCTCAAATAAACTAAACATTGACGATATTTTTGACAGGCCAAGCAATCATTCGTACAGTGTGCGTCAATTCTACCAGAATGAAGGAATTTTTCCTTAACATTAGAATAAACTGTTGCCACTCTTCGTCAAGATGTTCCTTCACACAACACCCGGTACGTGGGAGAACTATCTCTGGAAACTGTGAAAAGTCTTGGGATTTTAAGGACTCGGCCGGATAAGGATGAAGACGCCCTCTATAGTTTTCATGAGAACTGATGAACTTGAAACGTTTCTTGGCATAATAAAGGACATGCACAAAGTTTAACCTTTTGCTGTTTTCTAAAACATCCCCACTTATAACATAAAATCCCCCAAAGTCGGTTTTATGTAAAGTGATAATACCGGCCTCAATGGGTAATTAAAATTTCCATCTTTGAAGCCTTTCCCCCCCAAACCACATGCCGCTTTGCAAAGATGTTCGCTTATTATTTAGCAACATACATGTGCGTGGCGTTCTGGTTCTTGGGGTGGAAATACCTCATTTTTTTGGCATTTTTGGTTTTCTGGGGGGCCGGAACACTAAATGGATTGCCAAAACAACACAAACTTTTTTACATACAAACCATACATATCACTATATAGATAGGCCATGCTAATCTACCAATGGCTCTGTTCAGTAGCCTTGGATGAGCACATGTTAACACCCGCTGACCATGCCGTCTGGGTATCATAATCATACTAAAATAAAAATACAGGGGATGTATTTGTTCAATACAATGGTGAATGAAAGGCTTTTGAAGCTGCGCCTGGAAGGATAATAGCCTCATATTGTAGTAACTTGCTCATATCAATAAATAGCGCGGTTAAGTGGCCAATTGTGTTGCATTCCAGAGTCTGTTGGTGTTAAGACGGTTATATAATCCAAATCTTGCAGCATACGCTAATAGGTATTTGGTATTGTATAAAGGGCTGCCTCATGTAGCCTCTTTGTAGCTTAGAAGGGGACAAATGGTCTAACATAGGGTGTCACTTAAGTCCACTAACAGAGTGCAACTATGCAACAGCTTCCTGTTTCTTCATTTAAGTATAAATGGTCATTGATATGGAGGCATGCTCTAGGCTTTGCTTTTCCAGAGAGAATGCCCCTGAAGTTTCTCAAATTTTTTCACATTTTTTTCTTGATAATGGGTATTTGGGATAAAAACCCTTGCGGTACATGATAAAAGTAGTTGTCAAACCGCAACGTCAAAATGATGGTTAAATATAACTATTATGATTATAGAGGGCCTCCTTCTCTCTCCTTATCCGGCGATGTCCTTTATACTCACGAACTTGCTTACGCGACATGAATATATATCTACGCAAAATTAAAAGAACCATAACAACCAAATAAACCTTCCCATCATAATTTTATCTCGACGAAACATGGGATTAACACCAGTCACATTCTAAGAAAGTGTTGGATAGACCAATAAGTTAAAAATGGCGGGTCCCAACACAACGGGGGAAAGAACCGCGGGTAGTAATTCTGCATGCTGGGAAGTGTTGATGGGTGGGTTTGTTCCCATAGCAGTCATAGCCGGTGGCAAACTCAGGTGTCAAAAAGCATCAGGGGATTATCATAACGCGGAGGAACGCTAAAACATTTCAAAGAATGGATGGAAACACATTTTTTTCAAAACATACCAAAGAGTCAGTAGCATAAAAATAATGAAAGCTATTTAGCCGTCAATTTGTTATTGTTTACCCCAAATATCTTCCCCGTAGCTAAAATTCATGGCCTGCACAACGTTGCGCAGTCTAATCCAGTTGCTCCTGAAGAAGTGCTGAGTTTACGGAGAGTTTCATTACCAATGACAATGTTTACAAGCTATGTTTTTTTTTTGTTCAAATAACCACTAGTATAGAGTTATAGTGAAGTCACTATATTAATAGTAATCTTCTGAATTCAAGTGCATACTTGAAACAACCCAAATTTTCACTGGAACTAATCATAAAGTGACCTTTATACAAAGCCACTGTTTTCAGAAGCTAATTGAAACCATACATTGCAATAATTAATAATGCCTTCTTGGGAAAAAAATAAAGTGGACCAGGATGCTTTGGTCGCATTAGTCTTACTCATTAAATTCAAACAAAGTTCACGAAAAACGTAGCCGAATTAACAACGAAATGTGTTGGCAGTCCCACCTTCCGTTGCGTGTACAAATTAGTTAAAAGTCCATATACTGAATATTGACTTATTGATTGATGATTTTAAACAAATATTTTGTTTAAACATCCGCATTTGATTTACTTATTTCTTAGAAGATGACGAAGCAGTAGCAGGTTAATTTAGATGTAATGGAGTGTGAATATTACGTGCTGCTAGTATTACACGCTTGGCCTGTTTCAACAACATAAATGGGAATTTTGTTCGCCCTAAAGAGATAGTGTCCGCATAGAAGAATATTTACAATACTACAATCTATTTTGAGTTTTAAAGAGACACTGGCACATTTGAAAATAGTGCGCCCCTCAAGATTTTTTCAAAATCGATATTTTTTGCATGTTGTAAGATTTTCTAATACAAAAGCCCTCACCACCGAAAACAATAGACATTAAGACCAAATCAGCTTCCTTATGGTAACAGAACGATTTTAATTTCACCTTCGCCGGCGAGTTAAAATTCAGCGACGAACGAAATGGCGTTTACAGAATAACACGCACGCCGTATGCCATGTTTCCCACAGCTATGCACACTGTCTGATCGTATGCCTTAAAACCTTTGTGGTTTTCATATCAGTGAGTACGAGTCAAAAATATGCATGTAAATATACACATTTGTTGATTAAAGTTATGGAAAACTTAAAAGTTGCCTACAAATTACCTGATGTCTTTCTCCTCATATCAATGTCCCGATCTGTTTTTGGGTATGTTTATTTTTATTTGTACAATATATCCTCGTTCTTCCAATGCCTAGAACTATCATTTTAAGAGTAATTGAAGAAATTCTATTTTGTTGTGAAAATGTGCCAGTGCCGCTTTAAACTAAAACAATTTTGTATGTTCGAACAATCTGTTAGTGTTAGAAATTCCAAAGGGGGTGAAACCCATTCAAACCAGTCGTCCGTGCTGTGCGCGCTGACATTATTGAATATTCACGGAATAATTATTAGTTTGGGTGCTTGTAATACACACATAATGTCAATGTCGATCCAACAATCCGCCAAATAATCAGTTGTTGGATGTTGGGTGCGTTGGTGGTTTAAATTTTGTCCTACCCCCATGGCCCACAACGAATGAAATGACACATCGTCGTCTTGATTTAAATACACCTCCTCAATGAAGACTCTTTTCACCTAAGCGCGCGCATTGCATTATGAGCAAAAGAGTTATCTGAGCACATGATCCAGGTACACACTATTATTACACAACCTGGCCACCTCTACAGATACTTAGGGTTGTATCACTTCACTACCGATTAGTGTATCATATGCAAAGCGGCACCCACACCCCACAGTATGTGGAAGAGCGGAGGCAGCCCCCTTGCCTTTCTATTGTTGGTACTCTATGCAGTGGCGTAACCAGCGGGGGGGCAGGGGGGCGAGAGCCCCCCAACGAAACCCTTTCCCCCCTTTCCCCCCCCCCAGATGAACTGACCTTTTGTAACAGTGTCTATGGAGAAGGGGACCCCAATTTGCCCCCTCAACAAAAAGTCCTTGGCACCCCTTCAGCCCCCCCATTTGTAAAGTTCTGGTTACGCCAACTGACTCTAATGTTTCTTTTTGGTTGGCAAAACATGCGGGACGGTGTATTTCTAAAGCTTACGTACGTGTTTTGCCTCCTATCTATATAGAACTCTTTGGTTGAGATCAATAGCTTGCAATACGGCTTTTCAAAGTACACCAGAATGCGTACCATAAGCAGT
Organism: Ophioderma brevispina; assembly: GCA_023653785.1. Taxonomy (NCBI): domain Eukaryota; kingdom Metazoa; phylum Echinodermata; class Ophiuroidea; order Amphilepidida; family Ophiodermatidae; genus Ophioderma; species Ophioderma brevispina. The sequence continues at coordinate 26,955 of JAMKCH010048597.1, forward strand.
CGAATGTGCTGTCCGCCTAGCAGTCGATATGACCCGTATTTAATTATGACGTCAGCCACCAGGACATGTGGTGTACAAGATGCATACATTCAGACTACCATACATTAAGCTGTCAATCGATCCATGTTAGCGAGTGCACAAGGATCATTGACAGGTGATGTATTGTAGTCCTGGAATGTTCTATCTTGTCCACCCCATCTTCCACCAACATTGCTGCCTATTGAATACGGTCTATAAATGTCATGTATATTCATTTCTCCTGGTTGAAGTTTATACAATGTTGCATCTAAATTGCTTTCAAATATAAGTGGAAGATTTTTGTAGTATGGTTAATTTCCTTTTGTAAGGCTTCTGTACGAGTTAATCAAAAATGATTAATATTTTGTGTTTGTTTAGTAGTTTGTTCTGGTCAATTTTTGCATTCCTCCACGTCTTGTTATTATGGCCGTATTATGTCACAAAATAAAAGCTCTAAGTAAATTATTCATCCTATGTTTTTTATTACGCACTTTAATATAGTGTAATATAGCACAGCGAATGTTTACATTCGTCGTATCTCGACACGACAAAGGATATATTTGCAAGCGCACGTATTGATATTTTCGTGAGCCGTAGTTTTCTAGAATGTGTAACATCCTGCACGAAATCCAGCCAATGTGAGTCGTTCAATTGGCGTGAAAAATGGGACCCCCTGTGTTTTATCAACGATGCTTACAACTCAGCATTCCCGGCAGATTATATAACAGCAGTTGGTTGGATCTATTATGATAACCATCACGAGTATGGCCCACTGGTAAATGTGATTTTTTTTAACTTCATTCATTAAAATCTTTCGTCCGATTCTTTCATGCTGAAGAGTTGCACCGTTTATCCAGGAAATCAATACCACTTTTTATGTTGGCGTGGATTGAGGCCAACATTTTTTGCATGACCAAGATATTTAAAGCGAAAAGCGGATTTGATTCCTTCCTTGGCCAATCCGACTCAACCATGGCATCAGTCTCTTCCTTTATTAAGTTTTATTTTCCATAAACTGAGTCTGTGCAGTAACTTTGTAACCATGGTCAACAATATGTTTTTTGATGGCAACATACTTTAAAGACGTATAGTCTAAATAAATAATAACGAATAGCCAAATATGAGCCTATCCTCAATATCCACCGCATGATATGCTAGAACTCTACTTAATTGAACCTATTCTAATGACACCACGCGAAAGCAATAGTGGTGTAGTGATACTCTTTTATGGATTATTGGTCTTTTCTTTTCAAAGTGTAGGTGTAGTATAATTTCAGTCTAACTTTCTTTTTTTTTTAAATGCATATCAACATATTTTTGGCACTAAGTGGGACTTCGCACTCAGACTATTCGCCTTCCCACCACCCCCCAAATAATTAGAATGCCGTTATTGGATCCATAGAGTGGGCTAATCCCTGCCCTGTGTGCTGAACCTCTTCTCTCTTCCTTCTGTCTTTCTTTTCTCTGTTTTTAATTAGCTTTTATACTAGATTCCAGTTGATCGTGGAATAGCCTCTACTTTACACTGTAGGTGGAGGTATGATTTGCGTGGTATTAGTATAAAAAACTTTAGTCCCTTGTATTTGTGGTATGATGTGCGCTACAGTCATGATAGCCAACCTTAGCATTGGGCCATTCCCAAGTTATTCCACTCAATCTATTAAAATTACTAGGTACAAACCTGGACCAAATTGCCTACAGAAGGTTTTCTTGCGCACTAGCATTAAGAAGATCTCGCAACAAACATATCAAACAGGTAGAAAAAGGGAAGCCTGGCAAACCTGGTAATTTGCATTTATCTTACGTGACGTATACGTCCATATTTCGACAAAGGTATAATGCATGTTAAGGGAGATTTTCCATTTTTCTGGTTAGTATTGAACATATTTTGCATGGCTATGCCTGCAAGGTGTGCAGCACTTGCAATTGATATTAAATTGGAAAGTGAATGTCATTATTCAAGATGGCCGCAAATTTTCCCGCCAAAATTATTTTGCGTTCTAGATGATTTGTCAGGACTGCAATCGGGATGGGAGATCTTCATTTAGCAAAAATTATTACAGAGGTATTTAAGCAAACAATGGGTCAATGGTGCCGGGGGGGGGCACTCCTTATCGAAGTGATGGGCATATGTGCCTCGGCCAGGTGAAAATTGGGTCTTTCCGGGTCCTTTCATATAAAATGTACCCCCAAAATAAGGGTCATTCGGTCACAGCTGACTAAAATTGGGTCAGCCAGTATAAAAATTAAAGAAGGGGCCAGTGATGTTAAAAACCAACATGAAGTTAAATAGGAAGGCTCTTTTCGAGTTCAAATTGCCATGAAATTATAAAATTTAAAATTGTCCATGAAATTATAAAATTGTTAAAAAATGTAGGGTGCACGTAGGCTGCAAACATTTTGATGTGGGTGTCACAATTCTTAATAAAGTGGATAATTTCATGCAAAACTGTGATCAAAGTGGATAGCAGGAAGAAGAAATGTGGGTCATGAGCTGTGTGAAATTTTAAAAGGGAGTCATTTGGTAAAGCTGGGTAATAGGATAGAACAGGCAGCATAAAAGGCGGTTAAAGCCTTCTAACGGCACCAAAGTCAGCATCTCAAAGGACCTTGACGACGGCAGCTCTAACAGGGGATGTGTATGTGCTGCACAAGATCTACTACAAAGCATCATTTGAGAATGCTGCACATAAAGTCAGCCTACATCTAAATGCCAAAGAGACGACGTGGAATACAGACAGTCAATGAGGAAGAGAATAATCAACCTATCTGCCCTAAACACGCGGTGGTTACCCAACTCAAAAAGGTTAGCCTTCAAGTACATCGGGTCCTAGTTTGAACAGCAAGAAAAGAAAGAATCAATAGTAAAGGGCCGTGGCCTGATTGCTAACAGCATCGTCCCCATACCTCCAACTATTTGTCCGGAAGTGGTCAACATTGGGTTATTTGAAGAAAGCTACTATTCTTCTTGATTTACAATGTGAAATCTTAGGGCTAAAGGTAGTTTGGTTTTTGAATGAATGAACGGTTATAAGCGAAAATGTACCCCATTTGGTCGACGATATTTAATTTTTACACATAGGGCTAAGAAACTCTGCATGTTTTTAGCTACTCACATGAAAACGGGTTGAAATAATCAGCGCAAAACGTACAGATGGGGTGTTTAGGGGCGAAGGACCATTCTATAAGATGAAACTTTATTTACTTAAATCCGGTCGTCCTCTTTTCAATTATATTAAATTATACAAAATATAGGCAAAATGGCACATAGGTTTTTATGCCAAATTAGCATGTCTTGCCAGATTCCTTTTTTCTACTTTCTTTGATATGTGTTCGGGAGGTTTGTACAACAAGTACAGCAGAAAAATCTTCTGTAGCAATTTTGTTCTAGGTCATACCGTAGATTGAGTGGACTAAGTCCCCAATAAATGTCAAAGCATAAACCCAAGAATGTTCAAAGAAAGAAGCGCAAACTAAACTCCAGGAATGTTTTCAGTGGAATGAAAGCAGGTGGTGTGATGAAGGTGAAAGCTGATTTATGAAAGTGAAAGATAAAAAGTTCTGCATTGTAGACACCACAGGTTGACTGAAAGCCTTCTAAATTTATTGATATGTTGTTGGTAGGCAATTTTTAAAAACCAATTCTGGGTAGACACAAACTTTTTATGCGTCATAGTAATAGCATACAAAGTATTTGGTCAAAACACAATTTGAATTGGAAATTGCCTCAATTAATTTCCAATTACAAAGCGATCATCCGTTAGTGTTTGGTAATTATCAGTGTACGTATCAAAAGCAAAGAAACAGAAAGAACCTACTATTTAGGGCCTATGGGTACTTAAACATGTTTTAAGACACTGCACCAATCAGAGTTTGACTGAAACGAACAACGTAACTTGTATTTGGCCAGTTTCTTTCAATCCAAGCTCCTTTGTATTGCGAGGGAGAAGGGAGAAGAAATCGAAGATTTTATGGATTATTTTTGTCCCCTATTTTGGAGTAATGGACGAAAGTCCCAAACTCCGCCCATAACTCTCCCATCAATTGATTACCATAATGAGCCAATTTCAAATCTTCTCAAGTATAACCAAAGTTTTCACTTTAATTTATATATCATCTTTATAATATCCCGACTCTTTAAACCATGGATGATTTGCTTTAGATTCTTGCCCGTAGGCAAATAAAAAGAAATAAAAATAGCAATTGATATCATGAACTAGACAGCCCGTGTGTGGGCATTAGATCTAAGAATTGTATTTTATTTAAATATTTTGTGCGAACTTCAGGGTTCATGTTCATATTAAGTTGATAAATAAACATGCATTAAGAGATGTAACATAGATGTGTTACAACCAATATTTTCAGCTGTTGATGATATAGACTGTTGAGGAGGAACCTCTCATGCGAAAATAACACAGCTCTTTCAGGCGTAAGATTGAACTGTCGAGGTAAATTTCATAATTACATAAAAAAAAATGCAAAATTTCAAATTTAAATTTAAATATGACATCTAATATGTACACTTTCCGTTTTGTAACTCCGTCATTGTCTCCTTCAAAAAATGATACGAGCCTTTAGCACTACTGTCCGTAAAACCAAGCCCAAATGAGAGGGTAGATATGTGCGCTGAAGTGGGGTCCCCAGATTGTAGACACTAAATGTTCACCTATGCCATGTTGCGTCAATTTTGTAAAATTCTAATTTCCTATGATGTTGAAATTTTTTGATGTGCTTGTGCAGTTTACTACAGAAAAAAATAGAACCGTTGATTGCAAATGGGAACAAATGTGAGCTTAGACATATTCTCAACGTGTTAAAGGTGCGTGTTCGATCGTCTTTGAGACCCCCTGATTTCCCCCGGAAGTTAGTTGTATCGATTTTTATATAAGTCTTGAAAGACCGTATTTTTATCATTGTAGTCCCGAAATTTGAGCCCTCAAAATCCATTTACTTCCCAAGATATAAATAAAAACCGCGTTTAGTGGTTAACCATCAATATTTTAATAGCATTAATCTAGAATTAAAGTTTGAAATAGGGCCTTTGCACATGAGTATGCGTTTCCATCAAAACCGCAAGTTTTTACCATGGTACTGAGGAGTGTATGTGCAAGTGGCAAGCTCCAAATCAAGTAGAGAACACAATACACATAACTCGGAACAAGCACCCTTAAAGCCCCTATTGTCCATTTTTAGATTCAAGACACATCGCATCGGTTAAAGGGGGAGAAATGACACGTAACATCTGAAATTGCCGTTCATCTCTTCTCCGGCTCATGCTGGTGGGTTTGAAAAAGAAGATGACGCATGTGACGACATATGTTCATTTTGCAAATTGATTTATAATGCATTGCCAAAATAAGCAATCGCTTTTGCGAAAAATTGTCAAAAAAACACTTTTAGGCATTGGAGGATGAGAAAGCTATATGTCTGGCTATGCAGGCCCGTATCAACAAAAAGAGGGGGAGAAAAAAGGTTCCAAATGTAGTGAATTTTGCCAAGAAAGCCACTTTTGGTTGATGAAATGTTCAAAAAGTGGGGGGTGAGGTTCACTTTTACCACAAAAAGTCCCACTTGTTCGAAGTTCCGCAACCACCCCCCATTGAATCAGGCCTACAGCCCTGGGCTTATGTATCGTATTGGGGTGTCTGGTCGCGCAGGCTTTGGGTGACCCTGTTTCCATCTCTTAGGGCATCCTCTTTTTCGTCCTTTCAAAGTGAAAGTTTGAAGCTAAGAATTCGAAGATATCTAATTCTATGTCTTTATTGCTCTGTCAGCATTGCATGAGCCCACTGGGATGAGAGAATGGTGAACATCAAGACGCTGCTCTTACAGCGTTTCGTCGTCCTCTTTGCCGGGTCCTTGACAATCGCTTCCATGTATGTAACCAAAAATATGATTTTAAAGACTTACAGAAATTAAGAAAAACTACATAGTTGCTCTGGATCAACAAGGCAGAATAAGTTTTTATTTCCCTATTGAGAGGCCGGCCCACACCCCAAGGGTGGGGGGGGGGGGGGGGGGGGGGGGGACTGACTAATGAAAAAAAAGAATAAAAACACGCGTTCCTAGTCGATTTGAACTCGAAACCTTCAAGGGGGCGTACTTAGACAAATGTTCCCTAAACCACCTAAACCACGGAAAATGAACAGGAAACGGAAAGATAGATTACCTGTAAGTCATAGGTTCACGTGTGTTTATCGAATTTCTATCGGATGGACATCCAGGAACGAGTTTTATCGGAAAGAGTTCAGATGTAATACTACTACTACTACTATACACTAATACTACTCTACTACTATACTACTACTACTACTACTACTATACAATAATATAATAATATTTCTAAGGATTTTTTAAAAAAGTTAGGGACATGGCGCTGGAAAAGGAAATAAAGGCTAGGATAAAGTTACATGGTTTTTAAAACGAGAAACTATCAAGGCCACGAATGGCAAAAGGCAATTCTTTCCAAAGACGAGGCCCGCAATGGACCAGACACGATCACCAGTGTTCTTTGAACGAGGGGAGCAAGGAATGTTGGATATAAGCAAGAACGGAGAGAAAAGTGGATGGTTAATCTGGAATAAGACGCCAGATTATGAGGAGAATGGATTGAAAAATCTTTGATGGCATGATGAGAAGAACATGAGTTTTAATCCTCTGAGCAATTGGAAGGCCGTGGAGAGGAATGGAAGTAATGGAGAGGGCATACGCCGCGGCTTGGTTGTCTAAAAAATAAGCGAGTACGCGTATTTTGCAAAAACTTTAAGCGATTAGTGGGTTTTTTATCAAGGCCATTTCAAAATTAGGTTGCAAACAATCCCAATTTAGACAAAATAAGGCGGTGCGGGCAATGTTATGAAGTTATTCCATATCAACAATGTTTGCGGATACGATTGAGGTTGTTAATTGAAATGTTAACAGAACGGAGAGAAAAGAAGCCCCCCCCCTGGTAAGTAAACCGTGTTACAAAAACAGGCTGGTAAGGACGAGGGTTAAGTTCGGTTTGTTGACCTCAGCATCCATGCCTGGAGATCGTAAACATGGGTGCAATTTGAAATAAAGCGCAAACACAAGCATCACCAGCGATGTTAGAATTAAAAAATAGTTATCTATATGAACGTCTCGGCCATAGCATGATTTTAATTAGATGGTGATTTTCAATAATCTTGCCAAACATGCCGAGTGTAATAAGTGAAAAGCATAACGGACCCTGTGGAACTCATTTTGTTTGGAGATACACTCCCCGTTAAGATTCACTCTGCACAGACCGGTCAGTGAGGTTAAGATTTAAACCAGCTTGTGAACAATTCGAGATACCAAATTCCTCAACAAGTATTGAGAAGATTACCATAATCCATAACTCCATTATGGTACAAAGGCCGCTGATAGATGAAAGCATCAACAAGGACAGACAGCGGGCTGGTTATCAATAGCCATCATGTCCATGTGGACATTGAAAGGGCAGTCTCAGTGCTGCGAGATGGACGATTAGCCTAGGCAGACTGGTAAGGATCAGCAAGGCCATTTATTTAAATGTAACTGGATAACTGTGCCGCTAACCACCTTGTCAATAAGCTTCCCCCATGAACGGCCAAATTAGAGACAGGGCCGAATCGTTGGCAAAGTTGGTTGTTTGTCGAGGGAGGTCTTCTTCAGAATTGGACAAGTGAGGGATAATCGCGACGGAGCTCTATTGAAATATGACCAATTTTGGTCCAAATCAAAGAGGTATAACTGGGCAGATGTGTTTAGCCAACCATGTGGGCCATTGGATAAAGAGCACAGCTCTAGGTGGGACATGTCATTCAAAATATCACGCCATAGATCCAGATCAGTAATAGGTTAAAACTTATCAAACTGCATTGACGATTAGTTGGTTAATACTGGTATTGAATGGGTATCACCCGCAATAGAGGTTTTGCGCTGTCAGATCATCTAATTTTGTCACCTTACCTATAAATAAGTACAAAAATCATAGCAGAGGAGTTGGGAAATCACCACAGTTGGTGAATCATGGTTGCCTCCGTCCCACTCCATCTGGTTTAATACCAGTGCTTTCAGGCATTGCAACATGCAGTGCTTCAGAGAAAACCACACGCAAAACTGGTTGAATAGGATCTGCTGGACAACAAGCACCCGGCTGCTGCATAACACTGTCAAAGAATCACACAAACCGGCAGACAGAGAATGTGCTATCGTCGACCTTTCGGTCGACACGCCTGCGCTAAACTCTCCCGCTCCCCATTCAACATCTTTACAGACATGAATTACTGCCTGGTTTAGATACTTCAAGACAGACCAACTCACTATTACACCTATGATCGAACTACCATCTGGTAGCAATCTTCCACGCAAGGAAATGGTTTCACCTTAAAACGGACGACAGGAGTCGGTCCGCTTTCAACAGCCAATGGCACCGACGGGGCTGTTACTCCCATCGACTGTGAGTTGTCTATCCACAGACTCACAAAGACACTAACTGAATTGTGTTTCAGCATGTTTTTTCCCTTTACAAACACAGCTTTGCTATGTCATGCCATGGCTTATGCAATAAATATAATTGTGTGTGCACTCTTGCACACCAATACATAAACAACATGGATTGACCCTCATCAATAGTAATCCAAATTATGATTGGGGTGACAAAATTGCTCCTTGACATCGTCCTTTGTTCTATGTCAATAATAACACAGGAACTTCTAAAACTGTGTGCACAATTTCAAATTTCTCGAGATTTTCATGGGATATTGAGCATTCAAAAAAATGTTCTAAGGATGCATTTGGATAAGGTGGATTCACATGGTCTAGGTGATTCTATGTAAGTTTGGATCATATTTATTGTTAATTTAGCGAAGACTGCACGGCATGTAAACAATTGGCATTTGTGTCCACACACGCTGATGGAGAGATGTGTAACAGTGGTTTTCAATACACCTACCTCTGTGTTAGTGGGTTTAGATCCCCCTAACACAGAGACTTCATTGTGTACGGGGGCTGCGAACATATCGCCAGCCTGCCAATTAGGTTCTCCATCACAGACTGGGATCACATTCTCAATGGTGCCCTATCTTCGTCTCACCGTTGGATATACTTCTCAAACCCCAACCAATCAAACAGTGAAATTCATTTAAAAGAAAAAAATAAAATATTTAAGCTTATTTAGTTGGCTCATCATAGCAAAAGAAGAAGATTTGTGTACCATTTTGGTTTAACAGAACAACGAAACACGTGTCTTACTGGAGCATGGCATCAAGAAACTATTTGACAAAATTTATGTTGTAATCACCAACAAGGGTAATCGACTGTCATAATTATATGCGTATTCAGGCCAGCTTTCTAGTCATTCAGTTCCCAGCGGAGCAGGTGTGCAAGTCAGCTGAATTTTGATACCAATTCAGCAGTGGATGTTCAGTTTAAAACTAGAGGACAAAGTTTCTCGGGTGCAAAGTATGCCCAAGTTTCAAAAAGATCAAATTCAGGGAACAAAAATCAGTTGAACAGAGTACATTAATTATCTCATAAATAGCTGTAGAGTAGATATAGCCTAAAGCACAGCAATAGCAGGAGACCTCGAGGCACTCGCATTTAATTCAATTTAAAATTTACAAGAACAAATTCTTTTATTCAGGACCCTAACATAACAAAAACTTAACCTCCTAAGGCAAAAAATAAAACAAATTGGTACATGTTAAACTTTGACGGAGTAATATGGACCCTTGCCTTTTTATATCAGGCAGTGGACTATATTTCCAATACAAACGCTTGCCGTGTCGTAAACCCCGCACTATAATACACACTGCAAACTTCGTTTTTCTGTCAATCAACCATGTGTTTGGCTGTCCTGATTGGCGCACAGTGTAGCTTTCATAGGCGGAGCCATGCACAATAAAATCCAGCTTAAAGAGAGGCCAAAATACGATTGAAACTTATTACTCCATTTCAGTAAGCTTTCACCTAGCACAAATGGAATTTACTTAATGTATGAAGATGTAGAAAATCATCTTATTGTCGCAATGGGTTTTTTTTGCGGTCGCAATGTTTGTTGCGGGTCGCAATTTTGTTTGCGTATCAAAGATGGCGAGAATAATCTGCATTTATCATTTCTTGTTTGGCTCTCTATGATCAATATCTTTCTTTTGCCCGCTATCTTGTTAAAATAATTGTCAATGTCCTCTTGTCTTGTCCCGTTTTGTTGTGTCTTGTCTTGTCCTGTTTTGTTGTGTCTTGTCCTTGTCTGAATCTTTTCCCGTCCTGTCTAGTAAACCAATATTAAATTAAACTCTATATAGTGAAAGGTGGGGCCATGCTCAAAGTCCATCCGACTTATTATGACCTCTCCTCCTTGCATTTTCATTTAATGTCTTACTAAATTCAGTTAAAACCACATTTATCTTTTTATATTTCTGTAATGAATTTTTAATCATATGTAATGTGATTAACTCAATGAAGTGCTATAAAAACTTATTTGAATTTGAATTGAATAATGTACATAACCTCATACATCAATGCGACGGGGTACGTGAGTTCATTACGTGACTACTCCCGAAATTGCCGACAATTTAGTTCCCTTTCAATAACAAAGAAATCCATAAAAATAATGTCTTATTTACATCATTTGGATGTACAACTCTATGTTGAGTATACATGCAATATTGTGGATAGGGGTTTTTGTAGCAGTTTCACAGCAATAAACAAATTGTAACGCCAATGTCAGAGTGACTTTTAAAATAATTGCAGGGAGATTTTTGAAATCACAACTGGTCACATGATGCAAAGCAAACTACTAATTTCTTAGACCAAAGATGTCATCATAAGGTTTCCTCTTTTAAAATAAGTTGCGAGCGACATACTCTACACACACGTCTAAAATAAAATAATGGAAGACCTAAATAAAAGCAACTAATTAATCAAAATAAAAATGTAACATAAAGTTGACAATAAATGAAGAAAGTTTAAAATAAAACAAATGAAACCAAATAAGAATGCTAAATAAAAAAAATTAAAATACTAACAAAAACAGATTAAAAGGAAATACAAAAGATAACTAAATAAAAACGAAGGTATATTAAAAATCAAATAAAAATGAATGATTTAAATAAAAATACTAATTTAAAAAAACTAAATAAAAACCAAAAATAAAATAATTAAAAGTAAAATACAAAAAAAATAAAAATCATCAAAAGTACCGTAATTACAAAGAACCAAAAACAAATTACAATTTAAATAAAACTACAAAGTATTTTAATATAAACATTTATACAAATACAAATGCAAATATTAAAACACTACCAAATAATTTTTTAAAGCAATAACAACAATCTATAAAAAAATAAAATGAATAATAACATAAACAATGGAAAATAATAAAAAAACTACTACCCCTATAAAAGAAATTTTAAAATTCCGAACTCTACCTTATATTCTATCTCTATGATGAAGCCATCACATCACGCTGCGGATCATGTGTTCCATTCATACCCGGCTGCCGGGTCACGTGACATTCATACACGGCCGCCGAGCAGCTTTTTGCCGTGTAAGTAGCCTCGGCAGTGAGGCATCACTACTACAACAACAGGGCCCCCGGGCAGCTAACAATCGGACGCTATATACACGGCGCCGTGTATATAGTCTTTGCCTTTTAATCAAATCATATCATTTTTATATTGGTAGAGAAGAAAGGCGCTGGCCTCTCTCTCTCCTCCCTCGGGGGAAAATAAACACTAATTCACTCAACATAAATGTTTTATTTTATTAACCCTGTTCTTACGGGGGGGGGGGGGGTCCAGCCCATAGTGACTCGCTCCGGTAGCGCTAATGCCAAAAACTTTCATAAAAAGCTTCAGGTAAATCGGTCTCGTCATCCTTTCCGGTCATTTGAGCGAAAACAATTTTGAAGTTAGCACCTTCACCGGGGTTAGGGTATCCGTCAAAGTCGAAGGGTAAGGGGATGGTTGCCATCCATGATATTTTATGTGCATTTTTGAAAATATTATGCACAGTATGCTCTAAACTCATATTAGTAAAACTAGCCAATTGACCATTATTAGATGAAATCCGATATCTGGTTTTTTAGCGCGAAATTGGATTTTTCGCCTATTTTTCGGGGAAATGCCCAAGTTTGCCGACAACCGCGACTTGATGCCGTCATTGTGACGGCCCATACAGATATGATGCGGGTACTTATTTTGGTATCAATATTGGAAAGAGGGGGACCATCGCTATCCACTGGTAAAAATCAAAATCATAAGCATCGGGTGCTTTATAACAAATTCTCGAGGGGGGTGTACCACACCTGGTAAAACCGGTTACAAAAAAAGGCTTGGTACGACGAGGTTAGGACTTCAGACATTAAATAAAATGCATTCAACCTGCTTTAGAATGATACTTTAACCTCGATTGAACTATTGCCTAAAATATTTCCTTCCCCTTTTCATCCACATGTCTATACTGAGAGTCCGTCGGCGTTTAAACCTTTGGGCAAGTATCAAGTCATTTGAACCGCCTCAGACACTGTATTAATTGGGAAACAAAGGGGTTAAAATTATAATCATTCTTCGTCCGTTCATTGATAATTTAACGATTTTTGACATTCAATTACGTTTACAATTCAATTTGAAATAGACTATACGCCATGCGGTTCATTTTCGCGTGAAAGCGAAATGACTGGAAAATAGTTGGAGTAAAAGCTAGTAAATATGCTAGAAGTTCCAATTCAGGGATCCTTGACCAATTTTTAAAATAACAAGAACTAATATGATATTGAAGCACCAAAAACAGGATATTATTAACGAGAGAAAGATAAAGCAACACAGCATCAGCCCATTCATAATAAATTTAGTTCTTCAGTTGCATTTGGGAGCTAATGGACAGCTTTTTATATGTTTTTGATAATTCCTACCGTATCAATGTAAATGTCTCACTTTTGTAAGTGGTATAGCAGTGTCAATTAATTGGCTACGTGCCCCTTGCTTATGTCATTTTTATACGTTGGTGTTAATTACTCCATCGACCATTTTGGTTGACCATCGCAAAAAACAAAATAATTGTCATATTTATATGTTTAATACCGTTCACGTGTTTGCTGTGCACATCATCAATTCCCCGTAAGGATTCTAAATTAAGTTTTCCTGAAATCCTCTGTCCTTACTCTTTGAACACTGAAAGAGACTAAAGTATTTCGTCACTGTTATCCGATGTTTTAACTTTCTAGGAATGGGACGAGTTAAACTTCAACGCCCAAATGTGGGCGTCTGATCGCGGGCGAGAGGTTCAACCGTGGATTCAAGTAGAGCTCGAGGTTCAGATTAATGTGTACGGTCTGTAACTATGTTCGAGATGGTACATCATATGGACGACTGGCCAAAGATTATCGAATCAAACGGGAATATCTTCGGAAGAACTTATGATATCGAAGATGGCAGCAGCGGACCCAAAGTAGGCATATAGTTGTTATTGGTTCATTTTTATTGAAAATCAATCAACTTCAATCATTTAAAAACAACTATTCTGTCACGTGACACAGTTTGTCACCATTAGAGTTCTGCGTGGGTTGTGTGTGTTGTGTGTGTGGATGTGTGCGCGTGGTAGTGGTGGTGTGGGGGGGGGGGGGGTGTGTGCGTGTGGGTAAACACGAGAAGCTAAGGTAGTCATGTCATATGGATCTACGTGCTTGTACCAAAACAAAAGTTGACAGAAAATAAAAAAAATGAATAACTTAACAGAAATCTTTTGAAGCCTAAACTTAATATGCAGTTTAATGGTCCATGGTGTTTGTTTTCTTGGGTCTACATTATCACGAAAAAAGAATGATTTTTATCTGCTACAGATTTCTGGCATATCGAGGATAAGTCTTACGATGTGGGGCATTCGTATTATCGAGGTCGCTAACCGGGATAGCGAGGAGCTGGATGAAACATGCTTAAATACTGGAGATCGAGGACCAACTATTTCATTCACATATTCATTATTCATTATTCAATTCATTTATTACCAATCTATTTACATATTCACATATTCAATTCACAAAAACAAAAGCATTACCTTTAAACTAGACATTAAGTGTAATTAAATCAGTACTCTTTGCATTTAAAATATACCAAACTATATGTTCCAGTGATGCCAAACCTTCAAGTTAGACTTTGTGGTATTTTTCAGCACTTACAAACCGCTTTTGGAAACAATTACCAAAAGCGCATAATTTCTTAAAATTGAGTTCTCGTAAAAAAGTCACCCCCAGCATCGAGCGCTTCGGAAAGTGCGCCAGTAAATATCAATTATTTTTAGTCTAGTGTTCACAGAAATAATGAAAGTTTAACAATAAAAAATTGTTATGGTCGGAGAAGTTGGAGAAAATCATATCTGTTTTATTGTCGACAGAATTTTGATGGAATACTGGTGATGCGCCATACGGCCACGTGACATTCGAGTCCCACGTGCTTGAAACTCGATTCATCACATAGAACCAAAGAAGTGCTATAAAAATGGATTCGAACTTCAATTGTGTCTTCGATTTGAGGTTTTAGGCTGTGGAGCTTTATTGCAGTGGGTGGTGCAACGACTCGCAGTGCATTGCGGTGACCTTGGGGGTACATTCCAACTTGTTCACAAAATTTGCTTGGAACAAAGCATTTCTATTGTTTTTTAATTTGAGACGATAAAAGTTCATGCTTCACAAATAAATTAATATTTGCGTAGAAAGCATGACGTGTTATGTAAGGAATGTGCGAGGGACAAGCAAGGGGCCACTCTTGGGTAAATTTGCTAATTACTGAGATAAAGGTCAGAGAAGGTAAATAGCAATTGCATACCCTTTGTCCTAGTTGTCACATGTATGATAACTATGCATTGCAGATGCTGCAAATTATTCATATTTTGACACAATAAGTTGAGAACAACTTTGTTTCAATTTTTACCAAAAGTGGAGCAACTCTTTATTTGACCCCATACAAATGGAACATTGACTTCTAACAAGCTATAACTCCAAAAAACCCACACTGTTAAAAAATGTTCCTAATTTACCGACTTTACCCTTTAAATTACGGACAACCCCAATTATCAATAATCTCCAACGCTTTATACGATCTAACCTA
>JAMKCH010048598.1:0-11941 GCA_023653785.1 Ophioderma brevispina
GCTTCTGGTCCTATCATTTGCAGGGTATGTTAGGACACCACTTGTTACATACAAGCAAAAATCTGATTTTTGATGATTTTTTCGATCTTCTGATTTAGCAAATCACTGATAGTGCCTTTAACAGAAAAGAACTGGTCCAGGACTCATACGGGTATGCACAGATTGACATTTAGTGACCCACTTGACTTCTATAGACCCCATGTGCTCTTTTGACCTTATATGACCTTCGATCCATTTGGTTAAAATAACATACTTTCTGCAAATAAAACCTAAATGTATACTTTCTGCAATTGGTGCTGTGACCACCAAACCTAAAAAGAACTGGGACGGGATTCATGGAGTATACACAGATTGACCTCAATGACCCTGCCTGACCTTTGACCCCTTTTTCAAATATATGATACATTTCTCCAAATAAAGTTGTATAGCTACCAAACTTGCTAAAAAGAACCACTGGCCCAAGGCCCATGCGCTATAAGTCAATTGACCTCTAATTAACTCTACATGACCTTTGACCCCGTTTTGTCAAATCTATAAAACACTTCTACAAATAAAATGCTGTGACAACCTAACTTTAAACAACCACTGATTCAGGACTTTTGTAGGGTATGCACAGATGAACTCTTCTGACCCCTATGTGACCTTTAACAATATTTTTCTGCAAATAGAGTCTCAGAATCATCAAACTTTGCCATAAGAACCACTGGCCCAAGACCATGGGGTTTATATATTTCTATTGACCTTTAATGACCTTATGTAAACTTCAAGCCTATTTTGAAGAAAAAAAATTGGTAAAACACTCTTTCTAAATAGAGCTATAATCACCAAACTTGCACACAAGAACTGCTTCATCCCTTACAAACCACCCCAAATACTCACACACCACATCCCAAATACAACCCAATCCACAAACCAACATGATGGGCGGAAGACTTGGTTAGTGATCCACTTGTTTGATTTTGGTTTTGTCATAATAAATGAGACTTTAAAACAGCTGTGAATCCATCCCTGAATTCCTCAATAATTTTGGATAAGATTAATACCTACACAATTTTTTTTGACAAATTAATGAAGCAAGGGGGATTGATGAGGAAAAAGGGGGCTAGATTTGTGGGACTCCCTGTAGCTTGTGCCTGGAGGCAGCTGTTTGATTATGACTTCCACACATATTCACTTACTTGAGACTCACATCTTGTAGAATGCTGTAAGCTGATATAGAGAGAGACATGCGATCGCACTGACTGTGACCTATTTTCTTAGTCATATGGCGTAATGCTGCTGATCATATCATATGCTGTATGCGCGTGAAGCCTAGGCTCAACTGAAAATATAAGATGCTGTGAAAATATTTCCTGTTGTTTAAAGGGGCACAACAGGATTTCGGTTTTGTTTGCTTTGTATATAGCTTTGGATATAAGGCCAAGAAAAAAATTGTCTCAGAAGACTGCCAAATCTGAATGCACTCATTTTAGGAATATAACTCCACAATTCCATAATTTGAACTTTTTGTTAAAAATTATGGAACATTCATCTTATTACGCTCCAGAGATTTTCCCAGGTCTTTAGAAATATTGAAGGGGCATGTTGTGAACCATAACCTTGTTCCCTGACTTGAGTAAACATAAGAAGTGATTGTTATGCCACCTTAAGTAGCAGATTGAAATTCTGCAGCCTTTACAAATGAGGAATTCTGAATTCTAAATATCAAAATGCAATTCACTGACTCTTGGTGAAAAAATATTCAACAGCAAATGTTTGATTGAAATTGCTATCTTGAATAATTTGAATCCCCCACCAAACATTTTAAAATCTCTTGATTACAATGCGTCACAGAAGAGGATGGATGTTTGACAGCCATATAGTATGAATGCTTCATGGGCACAGTAAAAGTTTGAATCCCCCACCAAATTTGAATCCCCCACCAAACATTTTAAAATCTCTTGATTACAATGCGTCACAGAAGAGGATGGATGTTTGACAGCCATATAGTATGAATGCTTCATGGGCACAGTAATAGTAAAGTGTTAATTATTTGCAAGTTCAATCTTCAATTTCTGTCTGTAAATTTGCAGACTGTATAAAAATGGGGGGCAATGTAGTGGTATAAATAGTTCTCATAGCATGAAAAGAGTATACCATCATGAATCAACTGAAATTTTGATGTAAGCTTTGTTAAAGGATGTCTATTGAACTGTAAAAAATGAATAGGCTTAAAATCACGAAATACTCCTTTAAACAACCTATATTTAAAATCTAGAAACACAATGTACCTTTAACATGAAAATTTAATTTCAGATATGGAAAAGTTTCCTTCACCGTTTTTTAATGAATGCAATATGTGTTGTTATGAGCAGGCGTTTCCAGGTGTTGCATGGTTTTGAGATGGCCACAGGCAACAGGAGCCATCTAGGAACAAGATAGACATACTTAACGTTTAACCTGTAGAAACCATGAAGATAGTTTTTTTTTTTTTTTTTTTTATTCATCTTATTACGCTCCAGAGATTTTCCCAGGTCTTTAGAAATATTGAAGGGGCATGTTGTGAACCATAACCTTGTTCCCTGACTTGAGTAAACATAAGAAGTGATTGTTATGCCACCTTAAGTAGCAGATTGAAATTCTGCAGCCTTTACAAATGAGGAATTCTGAATTCTAAATATCAAAATGCAATTCACTGACTCTTGGTGAAAAAATATTCAACAGCAAATGTTTGATTGAAATTGCTATCTTGAATAATTTGAATCCCCCACCAAACATTTTAAAATCTCTTGATTACAATGCGTCACAGAAGAGGATGGATGTTTGACAGCCATATAGTATGAGATGTTTCATGGGCACAGTAAAGTGTTAATTATTTGCAAGTTCAATCTTCAATTTTTGTCTGTAAATTTGCAGACTGTATTAAAATGGAGGCAATGTAGTGGTGTAAATAGTTCTCATAGCATGAAAAGAGTATACCATCATGAATCAACTGAAATTTTGATGTAAGCTTTGTTAAAGGATGTCTATTGAACTGTAAAAAATGAATAGGCTTAAAATCACGAAATACTCCTTTAAACAACCTATATTTAAAATCTAGAAACACAATGTACCTTTAACATGAAAATTTAATTTCAGATATGGAAAAGTTTCCTTCACCGTTTTTTAATGAATGCAATATGTGTTGTTATGAGCAGGCGTTTCCAGGTGTTGCATGGTTTTGAGATGGCCACAGGCAACAGGAGCCATCTAGGAACAAGATAGACATACTTAACGTTTAACCTGTAGAAACCATGAAGATAGCGAAATAACATGACCTTTTTCTTTTTATGACAGGAACAATTGACTACAGAGCTCAGTCAGAAGATTGATCATGAACATCAGGAATATGTGAAAACTAACAAGCAGTTAGAAGAATCTAATCAAGAAATGAAGGTAGTTATAATACTGAAGTATATAGCAGCTTTTTCATAATATATGCAATAAAAAGTGAATACCTCACACATGCATATTTGTGCACACACATATGTGCATGCAAACACACACACACACACACACATCCCAGAGGATTATTTCAGAACACCCCATCATACAAGGCATGTTTTGCATTTAACCCAGTGGTGGATGGATGGTGGTTGGGTTGTGGTGGATGCTCACCCATTATGACACCATCTAAGATGACCCAAACAATAAACCTCATCTTTTATTCTCTAATTATGCTGAATGTAAGGTTCATTATTAAATTTGAAAGTATTTACTGTGAGGAGTCGTGTTCTCTATAGAGTGCCATGTAAATGCAATTATTTTTAAATAATAAATAATTAGATAAACACATGCTCCAGCAAACAGAAAAATCACTATAAAAAAATAGGCAAATGATGAAGAAACTGCAAGTGAGTAAATGGTTAGGCAGATCAAAGTGTGAGTGACTGTAATGTGAGTGAAAGATTTGGCAGACCAATATGTAATTGAGTAAGTAAGTATCAAATTATGGTAATCTGCTTAATTGATAGGGTAGGTATTGATTTTAATGAAAGGTAGGGTTGATTTTAACGGGGTGCGATTCTTAAAGAACAGCATTAGTTCATCATAAGGTTAGGGCCATCGGAAGGTTTGAGACTAAAGTAATTATAAACAAGCATTTTGTTGGTAAGAACTACTGCTGGTAACATGATATTGTATTGTCATCTTATAATGTTTCAGATTATTCAAGACCAGTTGTCATCAGAAAAAGATGAGAATCAACAACTCAAGGAGGAAATAGAAAGATTGAAAGCATCTGCAAGGGTCGCTGTTGCAGCTTCATCAGCAGCGGAAGATTCTTCTTACTTGGTGGAAGAGAATGGACGTCTTAAGGAAGAAATTGAGAGGTTGCAGGCAGGAGATGATGCATCTAGAGCTGTCAAGATGGATACAGCTGTCTTGGCTGCTACAACAGCAGCATCTGAGGAGGAAAGGAAGAGGTTGAAAGAGGAGAAGAATCAAATGCAAGAAGAAAGGATACAAGCCCAGAAGGTATTCATATGGCATAAGTAAATTAGGACTCTCTCACTTGTGGTAATATGACTTCATATACAAACAGTTTTGTGAATCTGAAATTAATAGAAATATTAAACTGTTTCAAATTTTCAAAAGCATAGTATATAGCAACGAAGGTAAAAGTTTGCATATATGCTTCAAGGAAAAGTTAAAGCACTGATGTGGCAGCTTTTGTGGTATTTTTTTCCATCCAAAATTGTAATTACAATAATATAAAGACATATTAAATTTCTAGTTTTCAATTTAGGATTGCCATTTTTTAATTGCATTTTGGGTCAAAATATATGCATTTCTGAGTCTGTGCTCAGGGAATTGTGAAATATAAATTTATTTTAAATTAAATGTACTAAATTTTGAAACTTTTATCTGCAATAATGGAACAAATGCACTTAATAACATCTACCCTACTACATTTTTGGCTTTTTAAATTTTTTGTATCAGCACATACACTCCAAGTGAAACCTTATAGGTGGACTCGGCGATTTCAAAATATAATTTTTAATTAAAAATAGCAACTTGAACTAAAGATAGTCACCTAAAATGCCCATGTGGTGCAGTGGATCAGCGTTCGCCTCATAAGCATAAGGTTGTGGGTTCGAGCCCCGCTGTCGCCAATGTGTTGTGCACTTGGGCAAGGCACTTTACCTCGCTTGCCTCTCTCCACCCAGGATTTTTTTTTTTTTTTTTTTTTTAAATGTACTAAATTTTGAAACTTTTATCTGCAATAATGGAACAAATGCACTTAATAACATCTACCCTACTACATTTTTGGCTTTTTAAATTTTTTGTATCAGCACATACACTCCAAGTGAAACCTTATAGGTGGACTCGGCGATTTCAAAATATAATTTTTAATTAAAAATAGCAACTTGAACTAAAGATAGTCACCTAAAATGCCCAATTCCAAATTTTGAGATGAATTGGATTTTTCATTTTGATAGAGCAAACATTTATATATAGTATAACAGTGCCTTAGGATACTGTGTATATTTCTGGATCCGGAATTTTATAACAAAGTTGTGATTTTCTATGATGAAAACTTTTATTTAAGCTTAGGCAATTTCACACAGTGGTGATAAGTATATGGACAAGCAGTATGAATATGCCAAAAACATGATTTGTGGGAAAATTGAGGCACCCTCCTGAGAAAATCTCTGAACGGCTTGAACCTTAATATGACAGAAAACACAAAAAATTGGAATTATAACATTAATGTGGGCTATATCTATGATTGTTCTATAGGAATTAGCCACAATGAGAGCCAAATATGACGCATTACTCGCACAGTACACAACGGTTGCAGCAGTAGCAGCTTCAGAGCAAAATAAAGACAAAATGCAGGAAGAGATAGACTCCGTCCAAAAAGATCATGATATTATGAATGAGGAGAGTGAACAGCTGAAAGAGGAGATTAACCAGTGGAAAGTAGATTTTAAGGAACAGACTGGGCGAGAGCCTACAAATGAAGACAAGTAAGTCGGGCAAACAGGAGAAATTGTGATTTGATTTTCTGTATTTTTCAGAATTCTGAAAACATTATATAGAAGCTCGGAGAAACTGGCGAGCACAGAACTAAATAAAGACGAAAAATACATGGTCTCGAACCCGGAGCCTCTCGCTTTCTAGGCATGAGAAATACCACTGGGCCACAGAGGACTGTGTTCGTCTTTATTTAGTTCTGTGCTCTTTTTTTTTTTTTTTTTTTTTAATATTTACCAATTTACTTTCTCGGGTTGTATCATTTACTTGATCCTCGCGTGCATTGAATTGAGTTTCGCTTCGTCATAGATTCTGCTAGAATCATGCATATAAGGCCCTCCCATTCTATAATAAAAAAATTCTGAAAACAAGAACAATTCACTATTCCAAATGCTATATGGTACTTCCAATTAAGAAAAAAAGAAGGAAATAAGTGTGAGAAGCCTTAGAAACAAAAGTAATTGCACGTATGAGAAACTTTTGAAAGAAAAGTGATTGCAAGTAAAAAAAAAAAGTAATTACACGTGTGAAAAACCTTTGAAAGAAAAGTGATTGCAAGTGTCAGAAACCTTAGAAAGAAAAGTGATTGCAAGTGTGAGAAACCTTAGAAAGAAAAGTGATTGCAAGTGTGAGAAACCTTAGAAAGAAGAGTGAGGCAAGGTGTTGAGACAACCTTAGAAAGGAAAATGATTGCAGGTGTGAGAAACCTTAGAAAGAAAAGTGATTCAAAGTGGAGCAACCTTCTTAGAAAGAAAAGTGATTTGCAACAGGGTGAGGGGAAAAACCTTAGAAAGGAAAGCGATTGCAAGTGTGAGAAACCTTAGAAGAAAAGCGATTGCATAACCCAGTGTGAGAAACTTAGAAGAAAGTGTGATTGCAAGTGTGGAGAAAGAAACTTAGATGAAAAGTGATTGCCACTGTGAGATAACATTAGAAAGAACAAGTAATTGCAGGTGTAAGAAACACGTATGAAGAAAAGTGATCTTCTTAGGGTGAGAAGCCTTAGAAAGAAAAGTAATGCAGGGTAAGAACCTTTAGAACGAAAAGTGATTCTTAGATGTGAGAAGCTAGAAAGAAAAGTGATTGCAGGTGATGAGGAAAAACCTTAGAAAAGAAAATAGAACCCTTAGAAAGAAAAGCGGAAACCTTAGAAAGAAAAGTGATTGTTAATGATGAGAAACCCCTTAGCAAGAAAAGTGATCGTTTTAGGTTGCGGAAACCTAGAAAGAAAAGTGATTGCAGGTGTGAGAAACCTTAGAAAAAAGTGATTGTAAGTGTGAGAAAAACCTAAAAAGAAAAGTGATTGTAAGTGTGAGGAACCTTGGCAAAGAGAGTTGACTTTATACACAAATGGAAGGGGCTGAAATCACAAAATGTGCCTTTGGCATTTTTAAGTTGACTAAAATACAAAATTCTTGACTTCCTCATACAATTTCTGTTGAGATCCATTGACCACTTTTGACATCCCAGGTGTACTAAATGCCAGTTGAACCTGGTAAACTGAATTTAGCTAATTTTGATAGTTTTCCCACTAGATCTGAATTGGTTTCTTCTGATTTGAACAGGTTCAAATTGAGCCAAAACATTAATTTTTAAAATGCACTTAAAAACAATTGAACAAACTTAAATAGTTTAATACATTAATTTGACCTGGGAATTTGAGTGTTTTAGATAATTGAGCAAAACTCTACCAAGCTGCATTAAGTTGGTCATGACAACAATATCTCTCTTTCTGTAACAGGTCTGAAAGTGTCAAAGAACTTGAGGTCCAGTTGGCAGAAGTTGAACACAAACAGGAGGAACTAGATGCCAAACGTACCTTTATGAAAGCTCTACAAGATGGACAAGTACCTGAAGCACCTCAAGCAGAAGCTCCTGAGCCTATCATTAAAACAGTTGAGGTAATGTGTCATTGTCTACATTATATCCATAGACTGCCAGTAGTGACTGAAATATTATTACTTAAACCTAAAACTGATGGTTATGGGGAGATTGTCAATTTTCCCAATGATTAGCAAGATTTCCCATTCAATGGTCTTTGACTTACTTGACTTAAAGCCTTCCTCCCGAGGTGGCCGAGGTGGGTCCCGGAGATGGCTTCCCAACGATTATTTGTCGCCATAACTTCCTGTCCTGTGCCAGGTGTCCTGCTGCTGTTACTGAGGGGATATTCAGGTCTTTAACCGCTCTGTTTGATGTCTCACTCCTTTCTTCTTAAGGTCTCCCCCTCTTGGGTCTGGTTCCGTTGATGTCCTTCCAGTAGCATTTTTGGGTATCTTTCGCGCTCATTTTTTTTTTCACATTGCCAAATACTTAAAATCTTTTTAGCTGATTGACGCTGGTAAGTCTTGATGATTATTGAAGTATATCCCTTATTTTTTGTGTTTTCTTAATTTTCCTTTCGTGTCACCCAACATCTTTCTCAAGCAAGCCATTTCAAACACTCTCAGTCCTTTAGTTCATCATTTTTTTCAATGTCCATGTCTCTGCACCATATGTGACTATGGATAGTATCAGTATTCTGTATAATTCGATCTTTGTTGTCTTTTTGATGACTTTGGACTTCCAGATTGCGTTTAGTTTCTGCATTGCGCCATAGCTAAACCAACTCGGCGTTTGATATCGCTCTCACTGGTGGGTGTTTCAGATAAGACTCCTCCCAGGTAATTGAAGTTTTCTACTTGCTCTAAAGCTTTACCATCTATCTTAATTATACACTTGATCTTTTCCTTGCTGATTACTTGAACCTCAGTTTTGCTGATGTTGATTGTCAGACCAAATTTTTTGCTGATTGTATCCACTTTCTTTCTCAGATTCAGCTAGGAGGACGATATCATCCGCAAAACGGAGGTTGTTAATAATTTGTCCATTTACTTCAGCACCTATCTCCTCCTCTTGAATTGCCAACCTCAGGGCTAACTCGAGCAAGATGTTAAATAGCCGCGGGGACAGTATACATTCTTGTCGGACTCCGGTTTTGGTGGTGAACCAAGAAGTGATCTCTCCATTCACTCTGACAGCACTTTGAGACATACCATATAGAGTCTTCAAAAGTTCAATGATCTTAGATGGAAATCCCAGGTGGAGCATAGCTTGCCAAAGGCCTTCTTGCCAAACTGTGTCAAAAGCCTTCTGGTAATCAATGTAGCAGCAGTACAGTGGTTTACACTTTTCGTTGTATTTTTCTGCAAGTTGTCTCAGTGGGAAAAGTTGATCTACGGTGCTCCGACTAGGTCTAAATCCGGCCTGTGATTCTGATAAGATCTCTTCGGTGTGGGTCTGCATCCTTCTGTGTAAAATGCTGCAGAAAACTTTTCCTGCCAGGCTGAGAAGGCTGATTCCTCTATAATTGGCGCAATCCAATTTGTCCTTCTTCTTATAAATTGGGACAATCACCGCACGACCCCAGTCTTCAGGTATTTCTCCAGTGACCCATATTTTGTTACACAGTTTGTGGATGATTTTGACACCAGCTTCATCAGTTGCTTTCAGCTCCTCAGCAGAAATACCATCAAATCCAGGGGCTTTGCCTGCCTTGAGATTTCTGATGGCCACACGGACTTCACCTAGAAGGACACTTGGTTCCTCCTCTTGTTCTGGGATGGTTGGAATCGACTACAGAATGGATTTGTCTTCTGGGCTATCCTTGTTGAACAACTCTTCAAAACTTTCTTTCCATCTGTCCTTTACTTCTTTAACTTCAGTGAGCACATTTCCATTTTTGTCTTTGACACTTGACATAGCAGTTGATCTATTTCCAGAGATTGATTTGATGGTTGAATAGATCTGCTTGGTTTTCTTGGTTTCATGAGCAGTGTCAAGTTTTTTGCACAACCCCTGTAACCAAATGTCTTTACACTCTTTTGTCTTGCGTCTGATTTGTCTATTTAAGTAGTTATACTTTGGCTTTAATGAGGCATCTTCCAGGCGTTGCAGTTTTAGTTTCCTTCTCTGTCTGCTTAGCTCTAGTACCTCTGTTGATATCCATGGTTCACAGCTGTTTGAGAGTCTCATTTATTATGACAAAACCAGAATAAAACAAAAAATATCAATGGCGACACACTTTTGACAATTAATTTTGATTATTTATTACACTAACTTTATCCTGTGTAAATTTTACGAAATTTCATTGCGGGCAAATATGACTTTTCCTAAAAATCTAGTTTAACACGTCTTTCTATGGAGAATGGGCATATAGAGGGCGCTATAACATACAAATCATGACCTTTGTAGGCCTATATGGCAAGATTCCCGCAATGGATTTTTCTGATTTTTGCAGAGGTAATAGCTCTCGCATGTCCCTACTTATATCAGTTGTAAAAATTGTGTCGCCACTGCTTAAAATTGCTCTAAAAATAAAAGAGACGATTTGCATGGGGTCAAACAGCTGTGGGTTTCAGTTACTGTTAATCATTACACTGAACTGATTTCCTTTACACCAATGTTGACTGAAACATATGCATTTCCCTTCTGAGAAGTGGAATGCCCCAAATTACCATAATAACACCCCTAAAAGAGAAATGGTCTCGACCAGTGACCCCAGGTCACACCCTGTCGACCTTAGCTCTCTTTTTTTTTTTTTTTTTTTTGTCTTTCTATGGAGAATGGACATATAGAGGGCGCTATAACATACAAATCATGACCTTTGTAGGCCTATATGGCAAGATTCCCGCAATGGATTTTTCTGATTTTTGCAGAGGTAATAGCTCTCGCATGTCCCTACTTATTATATCAGTTGTAAAAATTGTGTCGCCACTGCTTAAAATTGCTCTAAAAATAAAAGAGACGATTTGCATGGGGTCAAACAGCTGTGGGTTTCAGTTACTGTTTTTTTTTCTTTCCGAGAATGTCGTTTGACGTTTCATTGATGGCTTCTTTAATGTCTTTCCATAATTCTTCTGTTCCAATTTCACTGTATCAGGCAGAGTTCAGTAAGGGTTGGACTTTCAACGTTGTTACTTTGTATTTTATTGCTTTGTTGGTTGTTTTTGTAAAGAGTATTATTGTCCAACATCAAAACATGAGTCTGTTCGCCTTTGGCTTCACTTTCAGCTTTAATCTGATGTTCTTCTTCAAGTTACATCTGGAGGTCTGCGCCACTATCTGCACTAGATACTGCTCAATTGGGATGTCTGCTTTTCCATTTATGTTGAATCAGTCTTAGTCCAATTTTATTTCTTGTCCAAGTCCATTCCGACGACTTTTGTTGTTTGGAACCAGGCGTTTGAAATGCAGAGGTTGTTGGACCAATTACTCCCTCCAAGGTTCCCAAATCACTGCCAACTTTAGAGTTGAAATCCCCCATTAACTCTTAATAAGTCTTGTGAAGGTGTTACATTTATGCTCTTTGAAGCTCATCGTAGAATTTCATCCATTTCTTCTTCTGTGTTGCTGTATTTGGTGCGTAGACCTGAATAATTGTTGCTGCCCCTATTTGAGTACGCAGTATCCCTGAAATGATTCTCTGAGATATGGGATTATACCAAGTAAAAGATTCTGAGCATTTTTTTTAGTAACAATGGAACACCTGGCTCTGTTGGGTGGATTCATGCTTGAGCAAAGGAATTGTAGTCCGTCTTGTTTGAAATCACCTGGAATTGTAAAATGGGTTTCAGCAAGGCCCATCACTTCCCAGTCAAGTTGTCTGTTCATTAATAAGTAGTTCAAGATTGCTGCTTGGTGCAGCGTACGCCCATTCCAAGGGCTTACTCATAGGAGCTTTGCTTTTAGTAGTTCTTCTGTCCTCAAGGGTTTTCGGCAGCAGCCCGTCGAATTGGGGATCGGTATGGTGCTCCCCCCTGCCTGAGGAAGACTCATCCCTTTCAATCCGCTTTGCGGTTTGTTGCATCATCATGCTTACTGTTTTCCAGGCCCTGAAGAACGTGAGCTGTTTGGTATCAGGGGCTTTAACCCTGGTGCTATTAAGTCAACTCTTCATGCGTTG
>JAMKCH010048599.1:0-10816 GCA_023653785.1 Ophioderma brevispina
GACAAGGTATGAGTGAAGTTCAAGTTTGAAGGGTGCTTAGCTAACGTCCCTCTTTAAATAAATCTTACGCTATATATTTCTTTTCTGTGGGCAGTTTTCTATTTGACAGTGTATAGTCAGCTAATGTACCAGCTATCATTCATGGTTATCCAACAGGAACTGTGTCGGCGACCGAAGTCAGCCATGCTTAGTTTCCAAATGCAGCCGGCAAAAGAAGTTAATTAAATAAAACCCCCTCCCTCCATTGACGAAATATAAAGCTATGAAGAGCAGGTCAATGGGTCATCTTGTTCGTTGCTTGGCTATGGTGTTCAGGATACTTGGGCCTAGCTTGGCCGATGAATTCGTTGTTGCTCGCCTTTCTATTCTACGGAATTCAGTAGACACGTAATTGATGTGCAATCATTGTACGAGAGACTTCAAATGATGATAACGAGCCTTCGTAGCGTCTCCGCGTGGCTGGTTGTTTGTATTCAAATCAAACCAATCCCGAATTTTATTTCAAATTAAGTCGCTTGTTGATTTCACACACGTACGCAGTAGCAGTCGCGTATATGGCTTAGTATGCATGTTGATTTTTGATTAATGTAGCATAGGAGGAATAGTCCAAAATACAATTTATAAAAATTAACGTATAACAATGAAGTAAATTCAACTTCCATACTTCATTCTTGGCATGGCAGTGGAGCAGTTGTGGAATTATACAAGTGTATAGAAATTTAAGACCTCCTTGGACATCATTCAGACTTTCCACGAGGGATAAACTATCCAAAGAACTGTTGGATCAATGTGTTCATACTATTCCTTCTATTTTTGGATTGAACCACTAACATTTATAAAATATGGGCGCATATTCAAAGTTAGGTGCAAACTCAGCCCAATCTGTAGCTTCATCACAAGTACCACCCGGTAGCCATCACAAACTCCCCGGGTAGCCATCACCCTGGTGAGAAAAACCTGCCCCGTCAAGCCTGGTAATCAGAAAAGTGAAAAGCAACGCATTGTTTTAGCAAGCCCAAAGAGTTTTCATAAGATATTGATCACAACATGTTGCATTTTGAAGCAAACGCGGGCTGGATAGGTACAGGGCTTTCAAAAGGCAACGCCGTTGTCAGATAAGTGATGATCCTTATAGCTTGCCATACAAAGAATAACAATCTTAACGTCTTAAAAGCAAAAAAAAAAAAAAAAAACAAAAAAATTAAACAATCCGTAACGATAAAATCCTATATGGACGTGAATTTAATGATTAAAAAGTTGAGTTTTGACCTACTTATTGAGAATCCTTGCATTTCAATTGGGCCTCATGTTGTATGTGACGTTCTCAAATTTTTTGCTCCATTATAGTGTAAATTATATGTAAATAATTATACAAAAGCATGTATACACTGCATGTATACTCGGAATGTGACACCTCTCGGTATATCGAATCCAAAGCGGAGTTACAAAATGACACAGCTGGTATTGCAAGCACGTAATATTTGACTCATTTCAGATTGGCTCAGCTCTCGGTAATTATGTTTTGAAAGTACAGTGGGTTAAAATAACGACCCTGATAATATAATCAAATATCATAGGCAGGTCAAATCAATGCGTTCTAAGTATACGGTATTAGTAAAAAATCTTAAATGAAATCGGTTAGCAAAAACACTTGCTGGAGAAATTTGGTGTTTACCAGGCCGCCTCAAAAGCAATGCTTGTTAGTCGAATAAGCCTTGGACATTGAAATGCTTAATTCCGACGGGTGAGACAAAGTATATCAGGCTAGGATTTTATTTTCTCCAAAAATAAGATTAGGATGAATCAACAATTTACTGCAACTTTAACCGGGTTTGTATACGTCAATGTCGCCATTAAAACATGCGGAGTAATACAGTAATTGCATTTTACTTGTAAGATCAATGGCTGAGTTTTGCTATACATGTTATGAGTTTGGATTACCAACCACTCAAACAGGCATTACGTGCCTGGGATTATCATGTGAACTATTGGCCAGCTTTAGAGAAGTCCGTGAGAAACTGATAAATATTCCAAAAGCATGTAAAGGCGCTAACTATAATAGCCTGCGTTGTGGTTTTTTATGTTTTTTGTGTGTGTTTTTTAATGTTTAAACTTAAATTACATGTTTACTGCTTTGAAATGTTAGCGTATCTTCTTAATAATTTGAATACAATGTTGCCCCCTAAAAATCTTAATGCCAAAGTTTAAAAAATCATGGCGAACTTGGGAACTTGTTTCGAAAAAACAAAAAAACAAAAATAAATTTTACCATAATTCTTACCGTGCTTTACTAATAAGTTTTCAAGTGTATGGTGCTAGAGCCCGTTACTAGTCTATCTGAAAAGGTAGCCAAATCATTGTCAATACTATTCAAGCTGATTTAGCATCATTAGATCATTGAAAAACTTGCCAAGAATTTCATTCTGTCAATTATTTAATACGGGCATCTATTGGGTTTATCGTCTTTTGGACTTAAATTCTTCATCTCTAACGTCCGCAACTGTATTCACTGTAATTTTGAAAAAAAACACGGAGCCGGGCCCTTCCTTGTTTCATAGTCCAGATAATAGAAGAACACCCTAATAAATAATCCATAGCTGTTTTTTTTAAGGATAGTTTTCCTAATGTTTGCAAAGCAACATATCAAAAGTCCCCAAGCTTCCTCCTCCTTGTCTAATTGGGGAAAGGGGTAAATTTACAGGGGGGGCCAACGTTTTAAATGTTCTAATTTGGTGTTAAAATGTACACCATTGTTTGGTTTGTCATAAGATTAAAAAGGCATATTGCCAAATCTACGGATATGGTTCATTACCTATATGGAAATAACCACGTTCAAGGTCCTACTGGGGGTATAGCCTCGAATGCTGCTCCGACGATTCTTTGTCAAAGTGTGTCCCACGTGTTCAATTCGAAAATATGTATTTATTAAAAAACAGTTCAGTCTCTTTTGTCGTGCCAAAGACATGTGATTCTCAAATGATCCAGCCAGAGATGGGTACAACGTCTGGCTGCTTCACTGAATTCCGCAAGTCCTTGTTTTGTGTCAGTGTTTGCTCCAAGTGGGCGACCAAGAGATGTTCCTAGTCTGTGGTGCTGTTTCCACAACCACAGGCTAGTGTCCTTGTCTGCTTCCATGTAGCCCCACTTCTCCAAGGAAACTTTAGATCGGACAGTTTTCTGGTTCTCAATCTGTTGAGGCTCATCACCATTCAGCCCATGCGGTTTCAATCCAATAAATGACAGACAAGCAAGTCTTTCTTTCCACATGCGACTCTCTATACTCCTTAGAGACTGTATCAAAGGTAGGATTTGTTTTTAAGAAAACGCTCTCTGGATTTAAGTGGTTGGCAACATGTCTCTGTCCAAACATAGCTCAGTCAGGCGGATATCCTTGGTGAGTTCAGAATCTATGAGCAGGCATCTGTGCTTAACATTATATAACTGCTGATAGATCAACGAACCCTAACTCCTGTTACCATCCCTTTCTCAAAACCATCCTAGATGTGTTGAGTTAGGTTGTGTACTTGGCTAGTTGTTGGCCGTAAACAGTGCGTAGCCCATACAGAGGGGGGGGGGAGCTGCCCTGTGGGGAAGTTTGCCCCCCCTGAAAATTAGTGATTTACATAGGTCAATTAATACTATAAACTTACAATTTTTAATATATGCCTTTGCCCCCTGAAAAATAGTCCCCCTTTGCCCCCTGAAAAAAGCTGGCGTTACCCACTGCCAGGAAACCTGCTTGTTCCGGTTGAGGTGTTCGTCTATCACAGGTGCGATAAACGGTGAAGCAGGAGACTTCAAGAGGCTTGTAGGTATGGCTGAGGATGAATTGGTCTATAGCCTCCTTGGATTGGGTGGATCTTTCCCAGGCGTTAGGAGTGCCATCACATGTGCAATAACAGTTCAAGTAAATTCTCCGCGCATAGGTTTATAGGGCTTATTATGACAGATTACTACACGGTCTAGGGAAGGTCAAAAGCCACTGCCCTATAGGTCAATATTGTAAAAGTGTGATGGAGGGAATGATTGTATTTCTTCTGGAGTGCCACAAGTCGTACCTGACATTTTTTGGCGAAATTGGTATTTTTGCCATATGAAAGAGTGAATCATTACGCTTAATTTGATAGACATTTCAGGTGCCAGCTTTGTTGCACTCACAATTGAATTTCGTTGAGTGCAACAAAGTTGTAACCGGTAGATACAACTTTGTTTGCACAACGGGAAAACTAGTATGTATGATACATTTTATTTCTTGATGGTTTTAAAAGGGTGTATAAGTAAAAAAGCTCCAAAATTTTGTTGTGAAAAGAAAATTCATTTTTTACCAATTTATGGCTAATGTATTTCTAATTTTTTGCACAAAAAACCATTAAAACAATATCAAAATATTAGTTACGGACCTTTTTTCCACTCAATTTTACGCTCAATACTTAATTTTACAAAAACGTAAATGAATACGCATAATTTAACATATTTTCACGTATAAAATTCTCATTATGCATGAGCCATGGCTAAATAGGCCTAATATTAGTGTAGATTCCGACTTTGTTGGGCCTCAAATTGAATTTCTGTGAGTGCAACATTCGTAACTGGAAACTGGTAGATACGACTTTGTTGCACGAACGAGAAATCATGTGTGTAGTTACGAAATTTTGATTAGCTAATTATTCCTTAATTAGTCGACTTAATTGGAAAATAAAATATTTATAAGATATTTAAAAAACACATTTTTATCGTGTGTAAGAATTATTTTAATTTGAAAAGTCACAAAGAATGAAACACAAAAATGCTTCTCCTGGAAAATGTAGATACGACTTTGTTGCAATCACATGAAATTTTCACCTTAATGTTGCGAAGTTCTGGCAAGTTTGCTGGTGGTTCCTATGCATACACTTCACTCTTTAATGTTCCCCATTGGGCGAAGACTAGCGGAGTCAAATCTGGGGATCGTCTTAACAGAATAACCGCTGCCTTTGCAAGCATCCGACAGACAAGAATTGTTCGCAAGTCGATTATTGAAATGAAAAAAGAGCGCAAGCCTGCATCCGTCTTCATGGTCTTAGAGGCAGCCAAGTGGAGGGCAGAGCAGTGCAGTAAAGAAGAATGAAGCAAGATCTTGGGGGACTTTTGATATGTCGCTCCTCACAACATTAAAAAACTATCTTGAAAAAAAATCAGCCATGGCTTATTTATTTCCGCCTTCCTGTTAAACAGAAAGCTCCTGGACTATCAGGGGGAAATTGCCCTAGATCTAACGAGAAAAATAACGCTATAGCTCCTTTTTTTGCGGTGATCATCAGGTTTTCCTTTAGGGAATTGCCCAACCCGAGTTACACTAATTTGGAATAAATCCACCCATTTTTCTGACTGCGCACACAAAATGCGTGAACAGGAAGCCCCCATTGCTTTGCAACTCTTCATTGCCAAATGAAAGTTTTTACTTTATATCATACTCAAAATCTCAAGCAAGAGCAAACTTTTGGAATCTCGCGAGTCTCTACCACTTTTCGCCTTGGCAGAGCGTTTCTTACAAGAAACGCTTCATTCAGTTCATTTGGGGCAGTTCTTGAACAAACATATTTGGCAGAAAACATTTGTTATAAATACACTGGCTTGTTGAATAGAAGAGGAACTTATAAACGTGCATTTTGACAATACATTTGTACACCAAAGGATCCTTTCCTGGCATAGGCTCACGCTTTATTGATTTGGTGTTAAACTGACGCGAGTTAACCAATGTTTACAGTCCAGGAAAATGTGCGATATTTCTTTCAAATGAGAATAACTTGGGTTTGGCATGCAATTATTATTTTTTATTTCTCCCTTCAGAATTGCTCTTTTTTGCAATGATATATTATTTTCCCAAACCATTTTTTCTATTGTTACTAAACCACGACATAAATGAGTAAACATCTGTTTGAAAATCGGTCAACAATTCAACCTGAAAAACATGTTATTTTTGTTTTCATCTGCCATTATAACCCCTGTGAGCCATCAGTTTGAATTGTGTCTTATTTTGTTGAGATATTTAGTGATGCTTTTCAAACATGTAAAAACCAAAGTAGTGGAAAAGCCTTTTAAAGGGACTTAGAACCATTCGTGTCAAAAGTGTGGCAGGCCGTGACACTTTCCGTTCACATTTTTATACAGTATTCATATCATACCTACATACCCAACCGACCTTTCCTCTTTTTTGTAAAATGGGTCCTGCGGGTTACTTCATTTCTGGGGTCATATCAAAAAACTATTGACTCTACCTTTATGAACTTTTCAGGAATATGACACCAGTCCATCTTACTTTAAAACAAAGAATAAGTAGTATCACTTCTTTTGTTCAAAACTCATTGCGCCTTCCACCAAGTGTTGCTTTGTTTTTTGGGACAACGCCGGTCAATACTCTTGGTTTTTCCGATTTATGCGACCAATTCTAAAAGCCTATAAACTTCTTCTCCACTAAAAAGAACAATATCATGTTAAGGTGTCGTTACGATTGTTAATATTTTTTTAAACCCTCCAGCTCCAGCTCCGAAACAAGCGTGCCAAGGCAGTGCCAAAACTGGCAGCTACATAATCAACAGCAACAACTCATCCTCACATCAAGACCAGCTGCTTAACCAAAAACGCTTCCTCAAGAACAATCAACGCAACAGCTGCTGCAACAACCCCAGCCACAACCTCAACAATATTTCAGCCGCACAGCCCTATGCAAGATCGAACCACCGCAAAACCCAGCAATCAATGTTGGCAACAAGAAGAACCAATGGATGTTACAGGTAGTTGATGATGATGTTGATAATGATGATGATATGTGATGATAATGATGATAAAATGTGATGTTGACCAATTTTGAACATGAGTAGAATGTAAAGCAAACGCCAACAAACCTCAAACAGCAACAACCAACAAAACCGACATGAACGGAGCACAGCAACTCAACAGAACAGGATAATCAAAAATATCCAAGAAGCTTCTTTCAAGAGCAACAGCAGCAGGAAACGGAACAACAGCCGCACCCCCAAACAACAATCTCGACAAGATAGTCACAGCAACAGCAACACCAGAACAAGACCCGCAGCTCCAACACTCGAACTCCACAGCATCACAACAACATCAACACGAAGAAACGCTTCCTCGCGAGACAACAGAAGCAGAAGGTGAAAACAAACAGCACCACGCAGCAACAACTTAAACAAGATAGTCAACATTCAGAGCAAAACAAGCGCAAGACCCGCAGGGCCAGCATGACCTCAACAGCAACAGAATAATACACACAATATCAACGAGAAGAGTTCCTTGGCAAGCAACTGGCAGAAGGAAAGTGAACAACAGCGCCACCGACGCAACCCAGCAAGACCCGCAGCATGAACAAACATCAACAAGAAGAACTTCTTCAAGAGCAACAGCAGAGAAGTGAAACAGCAACCATCGCAGCAACGACATCGAAAGGCTAGTCAAACATCAACAGCAACAGCCCGAGCAGGGACCCGCAGGTCCAGCATTACGACCTCACAGAACCCAAACAAATCAAACAAAAGAATTTAATTTTTTAGTTTTTTCTTTAAAGTTTTGTATTTGTTTAATGTGACTACCCCTTCACGCGGATATATTAGGATGTCAGTTTTTGCTAAAAATTTGAGCCTTGAGCTATGCCAAACAGCCTGTATGTAATGGTGAATTTAATGGATGACGATAACTCTGACCTTCATAGCGCCGAGATTGTCACTGTCAGACTGTATAGTACTGTAGTCAACGGGTAGCCTTGTTAAACGCATGGATTGGCTTGGTTGGTCCTGGTCATGAAGAGTACTTTCCGTATTTTCCCGGATAGATACAGGATTGTGCTCTAATTGAATTTTCACTATAAAGGTAATAACCATTTGTTTTTACTTTAGCCCCGGCAGCGTAGTCATCATCACATGGGCGAGACACTTGACTTTGTGAATATTGATGTGAGGGACAAGGTTCCATAGGGGGTCACATTCGACTTGCCCCAATTAATTACTGAGCTTTTTTGGTTCTGTGTAGTAAATGGTGGGTGACCCAATCGCAAGCTCGGGGTTTCCATCAATTTAGATGGGTTGGGTGTGTAATCGAAGTATGAAAAGAAGTCACAAACAATATTTTTCTAAGTCATTACCCCCCATCAATTTAGTAAGGAATTAATGTGGAATATTTCCGACAACACGTCTCCATACTAGTGGTCGACCCTATCATGGGCCTATTTTCCATGTCATATTTTAATATCTCCTCACATAGAACTGTTTTATCCCCAAAAACATCTTATGTACGGCAATTTGAGTTATTAAATTGGTTTGGGGGTACGCAACAAGTGATTAAAATGTCCCATTATACGGCTGGTCATTATGTGGTCGACCACATTTGGAGAACGTTTTTCATCTACATGAATTATTTTGGACTTAAATTTACCGCTTCAGTAATTCAAAAATATGAACTTTGTTCTGAATCCAAAATATCAGATAAAAAATAGGGGGTGTACCCTGCCCATCCTGCTCGTTGTCCTTTCCTCCCTGCCAGCCCCCAAATGAAATGACCTTTGTACAGTGTCTATAGAGAATGACCAACAAATGTGTTTCTTCTTAAATTACCTCTCGTCCCACCCTCATCATTACCCCACCCCACACTGACCCCACGCCAACCCTTTTTCTAATCGTATCTATTCAGGAAGATACAAACGTTCTAAAATATACATTCCCCTTAACACTGTCTTGGGTCCACGTCACTGATAATTTCATTAAAATATGTAACATTTATACGCTCTATACGCAATTCTGATCTAGCATCGAATATTCAACTGATCCTTCTGTATGCCCCCTGATAAGTGAGACATACTGTGATGAGTAATTTGTAGTACTTCTTTGCGTATTCGCAAGGGTTTCTTTGCCATTTTTGGTCTAATCCCATTTGGTCTAATAGCCATTTGGTCTAACTCCATTTTCGTATAAACCCGATATTGTCTATATACCAAATTGTCTAAAGCCATTTGGCTAACATCCAATTATCTAACAACCAGAATGTCAATATCATGGTCTCATTGCCCATCTAGTCTATACCCAGTTCGTCTATTGCCATTGGTCTAGTACACCACAAAACACCATTTGGTCTAATTCCATTTGGTCTAATATCCCATTTAGTCAATATCATTGGTCTAATATCCATTGGTCTAATATCCATTTGTCTAAAACCCAATTGGTCTAATAGCCATCTGGTCTAAGATCCATTCTGTCTAATACCATTGGTTAAAAAAAAAATCTTCATTTGGTACTAATAT
Source organism: Ophioderma brevispina (assembly GCA_023653785.1). Lineage (NCBI taxonomy): Eukaryota > Metazoa > Echinodermata > Ophiuroidea > Amphilepidida > Ophiodermatidae > Ophioderma > Ophioderma brevispina. The sequence continues at coordinate 9,290 of JAMKCH010048599.1, forward strand.
CCATCTGGTCTAATATCCATTTGGTCTAATACCCCATTGGGTTTCTAATGTCCACCTGGTCTAATATCTACTGGTCTAATAGTACCCATTAGGTCTAATTATCTATTTAAATGTAAAGAGTGAAAAAAAATAAAAAAAATAAAAAATTTATAATATTGAAAAAAAAAATATCTGCCAATTGAATGTATCAGTTGCAGCCTCAACATCATAACATTTCTGCTGCACTAGAGCAGGCGACCCACAAGTTCCCTCCAGCTTACAGCGGTCTTAGCCATTTTTAGCAGTGACTTTTCCTTAGCTGTTGTCGTGTCCCCAGGAGACACTGAATGTATTGCAGAAACAGTGCACTCGTTGTTGTCCAGGTTTATGCTGCCATGAAGTCGGTACATTACAGTGCATACTCTTATTTCAGTTGATGAGTCCTGGCTCTTTCCATGAGGGGTGCAGAACCTGTCAGATTGCGGATGGTGACATTGCCTACTTGGGTGATGTTCAACTAAATATACGGTAACAGGATGTACCAAATGAGTTGATGTTTTTTCCACGTCCTTTGAAATATTATGCCCGTTGCGGGCCTCGGGGTGAAGAATAAGACCGATGTATTCCCTGCATGTGAGGCGACTAAAAAGGGATCCCTGAGGGTTCGGGTTAAGAATTGGTTCTGTGTACTCCTCTGCATGTATAAGCAACTCGTCTAATGTCCAAAAATGATGCAGTTTCTCACTGTAGTATTTCGTCGGACTGAGGTCTATGCTTGGACCGATTCTTTTTCTTCTTTTGTCGATAATATTGTCTGATGATGTCTTCTTTCCTTTTTCAATTTGCAATGACCAGACACTTGTTAAGACCCTGTATGGACTTGAACATATAATCTGATAGATGATTAGACAATTTTTATGCTTGGTCTGTCCAAGGCAACTTCCTAATAATGCCTTGACGTGTGCAGTCATGAATTTTTCTAGATCTAAAACTTATGCAGTACCAGACTACTCACTGGGTGGCAAAAACTCTGCAAACATTTCCAAACTCGGTATAATTGTTTCTTATAATATTTCCTTTTCTGTCCAATTGATTTTCTACATGCAACACAATGTCTCACTATTAGGTTTCGACAGATAAGCAGTATGTGATGTGGCGACGAATCGGTTAGGAACAACCTCTCAAAAATCTTCATGATCATCCCATTGTTCATAACCCCATAGTCCATTGTTCCCCCCACTCCGGAGTTGTTCATGACCACATTGCCCCTGTCCCCATGTTCATGACCCATTATCCCTGTCCCAAAGTTTTGACCCCATTGTCCCTGTCCCCCTGTTCAGACCCATTGTCCATGTGCCACCTGTTCTGACCCTTCCCCGTGATGAGGCAGAGACAATGGGGTGGGGTCTGAACAGCGGGGAGAGAGACGAGACAATCTGAACATGTACAGTGAGGTCATAAACAATGAGAGACAGGGACGATAGGGTCATGAATGGGGGCAGGGACAATTGGGGGGTAAAGAAGAGGAGGGACAGGGGACAATGGGTT
>JAMKCH010048600.1:0-10930 GCA_023653785.1 Ophioderma brevispina
TTGGTGGAAAAAAATCAAAAATCAGCCGCGGGTGACTCCAAAAAGTAAATTCCAAACAGTTAGCATTGCTAAAACCCAAAACATCAATTTGTCATCCTGCAACAACACTGAGCATCCCGAACTCGAAAAACCTCATAGAAATGAGTTTTTCGTTTTTAAAATGGGTTATTTTTGTGTTCATCTGCAAGAATTGCAGAAGGCCACATAGGGTTACTATGGTATATGTCTGTTTATCTGTGTTTGTGTGTCTCGTGCGTTCAAAAAATCTTAACCCGTTAATACATTGCCATACCCGTTAAGTTCTATAAGGGCATACGATGATGCCCGGGGGGGGGGGGCGGGGGGGGTGGTGGTGTAAGGATAACTGGGTATTCTGTCGGCGTAAACCACCCGAGTTACAAAAAAAGTGTGAGACCTGGCAGGTCTCGAGACTTGCAATAGGGTTCATTAACCATGCCAATTCAAACAAATCGAGTACACATCCAACCTTAATGGATTTCTTTCTATTTTGGTTGTATTGAAAGTATTCATGAGAGAAAACTGAAATTTTGAAAATTTGAGCTCTGTACCCTTTTCGTTTTCACGCTACAAGCAATTTTAAATTGAGGGGGTTACCTCAAAAACATGTAACGTGTGAATTCAATATGCAGAGGGCCATAAGTAAAGCACTACACCCCTCAGATCTTCAAACTTGGCATTCTGGATAAACCTTTTGCTGCAGATGCAAATATGTGAACAGAAAAAAGCACCTTGCCCCAATTCAGGGCGGGCAGAGGGTTAATATTTCGTTACTGAAGTTGGTATTTAGAGGTGCGAATATAGTTAGGACCCAATTGCGACTTGGCCATATTTACCTAAACAATTACATTTAATCTACCGAACAGGCCTCTACACTTTTGGGCATATAGCTGGAAAACGCTATTTTGAGCAATTTTCTCATCCAACAAAAGATGTTGGATGGAGAAATTTTGAGAAAAAATGTACTTGAAATTTGAATTTTTAAGATTTAGTTTCAAATTGCCGTTGCCTTCATCTCTTCAGCAGACCACAAGAGTTGTGTTGCATAGAAGAGTAATAGTAGCGTAGTGGATGGTTTTGTTACAGAGATGGACAAGTATATTTAGCTCGTCCCCCATCGGGAGCACGAGCTTGTTCAGTGTGATCGTAAAACCCCCGAGTCTAATACATCGTAAATAAATGTCACCACTAAATAGCGTGTTATTTCACTCTTCAAAAGTAATTTGGCGTTTCAGTGTGCTATGGCCTTCTCAGCGTGATTGTATTCAACAAAATTAAATTGAAGCAAGGTAGGCTAGGCATGGCATGCACTGACGGTCATTGTCATGATCCGTATTCATGATGATGTAAACATAATAGTTCGAAGTATTACCATATACCCATGATACATGTGTCTCTGTCAAAAATGTCCTATGCTCACACTTCACTTACTGGGGCATCTACACGAGGCACCAGATCCGCATCTGATGCGGATCAATGTGGCCTGCATGGTGAATTACACAGGAGTATCGTGTTACTGCACCGCCACAGGCCACAGCCGTGTTTACACCATTGTCGGTATGAGTTTGAGGGCGGGTGACGTATTGTGTATAAAAGACGCGACTCTGCATTCGCTTAGCATTTCGATTGTGCGGCCTTTATTCATGTGCGTGTTGCAATGGAAAGGTCAACGCGTGCGTTTCTAGGGTCAAAAACCTTCCAACGCGCAGTGACGTCACCCTCCAAACTTGAGATTGAAATATAGGAGCTCGAGTGGGATAGGAACACGATCTAGCGCGGGTTTCTATTGCGTCGCAGGTGTCGCACTTAATAACGCTGATTTCGTTTAGCACTGCATACGTGCAATTTACGTGATAGATTTGTTTGTACATGTCGCAACAATCATGCTGTAACGGCATGAAAATGTGCATCGTGCAGATTAGTTCCAACACCACGTCAACATGTGGATCTTGGAAGTACCACATACATTGATATGCGGATCTGGTGCCCTGGTAGATGGCCCCACTTTATTGTTTTCCGTCTTTACATTTCCTTTGTCAACATGACATACTGGTTGTCTGGAACATTCCGCTCAGTGTTTCGTCTAAGCCTGTATGACACGAATTTGACGCAATCGGTTGCAGATTTGACGCACTACGATGTGGAGTTTTAGAACAGCAGGAATAGTTCGGGACTCAATGACGAAGTCCGAGTCACTCAGGACCTTGAAAGTTGGACTAATGCTCGGTGGACTCGGAATCGGGTCCCATGGACTCGGGACTTGGGGAGGCCCATGCCACGGACTTGGACTTGGGGCCCATGCCATGGAACTCGGATTTGGGCCCATGCACATGGATCGGATTCGTCGCAGACTCAGCCTGCTGATCGCACTCAATTGAACCCCAGTGGACTCTGACAGTCAAACAGACATTGTAAAACCACAACACACTCTCCCAATGCTGGCAATAGTTTGGAATGGTCACAGATACCATGATTTGTTTTACAGCCTTCATCTTTTATATTAAAATATTTAAAATCTGCTGTCAAACTTATCTAAATCAGTATGAACATGATACTTGAATAGTCCAAATGCACCATTCTATAGTAATTGGTGAATGCTCAAAATCAGAGAAAAGTCAAAGATCAATGCGATCTGAAATAGAGCTGTATGGTTAGTGTTGGCAGCATTTACAATCAATGCACGAGCAAGCCTGAAGCAGGGCGGTTATTAACGCCTGAGTTCTTTAAGGAAAAGCGTGTGAAGATTGTACTCGCGTGGAGTTAATTAGCGATTGAAGAGTCCGCGATATCTTTAGCAGCTTTATTGAGAATGCGCATGCGCATAAAAAATCGTGTGCCGGTCAAGACAGTGGCGCTGTGACCGAATTGATGAGATTAATTGACCTTCACCGCCTGCCCCAATTTAAAATAACAGGGGGTCAAAATGGCCTCCAAACCCAATCCACTCGGACCCCACTTTGGGGGGCCCATTAGTCAAAAAGTAAAAGTGATATAAACTAGTGCGTGATCGATAAACTTTTTTTGTATCGATATGTCGGAAGACAAACATGCGAAATGTTGATAACATTATCGATAATCATAGTTAGATCCACAGGCTTTAGTTTACACAGGCTTGAGTTACCAAGTATAGCAACAAGTGAAAGCTAAACTTCAGTAGGACATGGGAGATCCCCGCGTTTAGAAAACCGAATTCCGTGCGCAATTTTCGGCAATTCCATATCCAAGTGAAATCAAATCGACCATCAACGTCAATCACAATAAACGCAAAAGCCAGTCCGCTTCAACGTCGCCCTTTTTCATGTTTTGTGGCAATTCTTCGCAACTTCCCGGGTTGGTTACTACTCTGAAAGTTTAGTTGTCCGAGAGTGAATTTCGAGATCGTAATCACAGAGCTGGCAGTTGGGGCTGAGCCTACAGTTTTCTTTTAATTGCCACTTTTTAATTAAAGGCGGCCTTTATAAAGAACAAGTACCTCCCGCCCTAACAAAGCCTCTTAGGAATCGGACTGTTATTGTTAAACAGACAATTGTCTTTTTGAAATTTTTCAGAGGACATTCAAAATCTCATCGTGGCTCCTTGAGGCGAGCCTGCCGAAGAGCTTTTTAAAAGCTTCCCAAATTCTGGCTGGAAACGAGCTTTTACAAGCCTAGAGATGCATAGGCAGCGGATCCGGGCAAACTGATTTTGGGACCAGAAGCATTAAACACTCATGCATTTATCAATTCAATGGTGTAGCATAGCATTGTTTATTACTGCAATCAAGTTAGTAACAAGTTAAGTGACATACTTAGACTGTCACTCAAGATTAATCAAATACCATGATGTAAAGTTATCATTCAAGTGTATCAATTTTCAAAGAATTATTCCCCCAGGCCTTGAACCTCGAACCACGAGCGGAAAGTTTTTTTTTTCATTTTGACAGGTATCTCTAGTCTAACTAGGGAGAGTAAACTGGGCATGCACGAAGAGTCAAACATATCAGTAACAAATGTAGAACCTAAGTCGGCATCAGTCAGTCATATTTAGTCCGACTTATCTTAAAACTAATTTGGGGGGAGTAAGCCCACGTTTTCATTAATAATGCGATTCACGATGCTTGATAACTATCCATCACGTTTTGCATTGTCACGTAATTTTCATTACTTGGTATCGTGCGCACCTTCCCCCCTGCAGCTTTCCTTTCTTTGAACATGTTTCGTGCATAGTTTTTATACAGAACAATTTGACCACAAAGGTGGTACGTCTATCGTTTCTTTCTTCCTGTCGAAAATATTATCTAAATTCTATTTCCTATGTTTGTAATACCCCTCAACTTCTTTCGGTTTCGGCGCCGCGCCAATCGTAGCTATCAAAACTCGGGACCAAGGCTCAATCAAAACAAAACCACGTGCGAATGCGAAGGCTTTTAAATAAATTTACGACGTTTACTTCATCATTATTTACACATAGTCCGGTTTCATTGTTCGTACAACTACACCATCCATGCGGTATTTCCATTGGAGTCCCGATACATTTGTGGAGTTATACCCTGCGATTTTGGTGCTCTCGGAACCGATTTACCAGCCGTTCACACTTATCTAAAAATTGCGTGTAACTGGTAAAGCATTGTGTTTCCCGTGAACATTTAATCATTAAATATTGTCCAATGAAGTATTTTGCTGGTTTGCCGGCTCAAATACGAAGGTAGAAAACTCCGCCAGGCGGCTTTTTCACACAATATGCGCGATAAATCGCTCGGACTCAAAATCATTTTTTAGATGCGCGCTCCGCGCCTCAAAAGACAATGTCTGGTTAACAGACCAGTTTCTCCGTGATTCCATCCACCTGTTGAGTTTTACTATTCTCGCGTGTGCTATCCGAATATCATCACTCAAGCTACTACACTGTCCGAACAAAGAGTTATTCCTTTGAAAATTGCTTAAAATGTCCTCTGGTAATTGAAAAGCAATTCCCGCTTGCTAAATTTGCTAACAATTTTTTGAATGTTTGGGAGGAAAAAGAAGGACCTGTTGAGAGAAGTTGCTCACAAATATCACATCAAACCCCGCAACACCGAGCTAAGACCAGTCACTTCAGCCCGCTAGAGATTTTCTGTTAGAGTTTGTACAGGTTTGTTATGGGATGCGCAGTCACATTCTTGTCATTTTTGGTCCCCCGCCACTTCTGGGGCGAAGGGGGACTATAGAAATGCTCTTCGTCCGTGCGCGTGTGTGTGTGTGTGTGTGTCCCACGCGATAGCTTTGGATCTAAGCAAGCGGGGTGTCCATCTTCGCAAAATAGATGTATCCAAGTACGCGTTGGGCCTGGATCTGAAGTGGTTCGTGTTCATGGGTCAAAGGTCAAATAGGGTCAAAAAATAGGGCTAAATTGCTACCAACCTTGTAAACACGATATCTATTTATCTAAGCAAGTATGGGTGTCCATCTTCGCACCATAGATGTTGCGCAAGTAGGCGGCGAATGAGTTAGGAGTGGGTCATGTGGCATGGGTCAAAGGTCAAATATGGTTCAAAAATGGTCAAATTTGGTCAAAAATGCGGATTAAATTGCTATACGCCTTGGCAATGTGGCAGAGTGATGAAACTTGGGGGGTGGTCAACATTCAGTGCCAAAAAATTTGCAGGTCATTTCAAGGTCATGTGGGGTCATTCAAGGTCAAATGGGATAACATTGCTATAACCCTTTTCAAATGTGGTAGGATGATGAAACTTGGTGGGTGTGGTCAACATTCAGTGCCAAAAAGTTTGAAGGTCATTTCAAGGTCATGTGGGGTCATTCAAGGTCAACTGGGATACAACATTGCTATAACCCTTTTCAAATGTGGGGGGGGGGGGTAGGATGATGAACTTGGTGGGTGTGGTCAGCATTCAGTGCCAAAAAATTTGCAGGTCATTTCAAGGTCATGTGGGGTCATTCAAGGTCAAACCACTAAGTAGGTGGTAGGATGATGAAACTTGGTGGGTGTGGTCAGCATTCAGTGCCAAAAAATTTGCAGGTCATTTCAAGGTCATGTGGGGTCATTCAAGGTCAAACCACTAAGTAGGTGGTAGGATGATGAAACTTGGTGGGTGTGGTCAACATTCAGTGCCAAAAATTTTGATGGCCTTTTCAAGGTCATGTGGGGTCATCCAAGGTCAAATCCATACACATGGTAGTATGGTCATGAAAACTTATGGGTGTAGTAAGCATTCATTGCCGAAAATTTTGACGGTCATTTCAAGGTCAAGTAGGGTCATCTAAGGTCAAATAACTACAAATAGTTGTATGGTCAATGTACTCAACAATTGATCCGTCAAATTGCAACTGCTATGGCAGCAGCCTCAGTGGTTTGAGAACCACTTAGTTCCATCACAATTCTCCCTGTGATCTTAACATTATATTTCCCTCCATTTACTATTGAGGTGCTGAATATTCAAGAAATGTGTTTCGATCTATAGTCATAGTAGTCACATGTCGACCTTACGTTTCCGATTGGTTAAACATATTTAATCAGGTTTTCTGGAATTTATTAACCGATGACTTTCACCATGCCATCGTTGTATAGTATGATAGTATTGCCGCTCTTGGGGCGTGGCATTTTGTTTTGCAATGCTTACACAGATGGTAACTTTCTTATTTATTGCAACCATTTTCTTTGAGAAAATCCGCAGTGGTCTCGGACATCGCGACGCTGGCTCATTTATTCTGGAACTCTTCAATTTCAACATTATTTGGAGGGTCTTGGGATGCTACCCCTGGTGTTGTTTTTGATTGTGAAGCCATTTAAAGGCGAACGGGAGAGTTTTTTTCTTATTGTTATTCCGTTTTGGACATCGGCCTTGATGTCGTTTATTATCGATACTACCATTTTGTGTATTGACATGTCGGAAGTTTAAAAAATATAGCGACAATCGATACTTGCGACAATCGATTACAGCACTAGATATAACTTCCAAATTTGGGCTGGAGATTCTACTCGTTAATACTACCCTTGTATACAATCTTATACTTATATCAGCTTCGTTGGGTTGGAAGAGATATAGCTGTCGCAAAGTCCAATTCCAATTTGACCTTGACTTGGTTGGTCCCCCCCCTAAAAACCAATGGCACAGACATCTGGCACCAAATTCTGCTTGAAAATAATGTTTGAGGGGGGTCCTTGCTTAATATTTTTGCCCAAGTTTCCCTTGTGGTGTCTAAGTTCTTTCTATTAAGTACTGGTCTTCAAATGCTCTAATTCATGTAATTTAGTTTTGAAAGAATTCCCATTGACACACACAGGAAAACCTAACTTTGCAAACTGGGTATTAACTTGCCAGTTACACTTTTTACTATATATTTCAATTAGAATAATTCAAGTATTATAATAATTCCTTACCAAACAATACACCAAGCTGAAACCATTTGGTCCATACCTAGATCAGTGCTTAATAAGGTGATGATATTTTTTCAATTTCATTGTTAGAGTTCTCAAGGTCAAAATTGATTTCAAAGTCTTTTAAACCTGCACTTGAATACCCGGTTTGCAAAGTTCAGAATTCTGGTGTACATTTCAATGGGAATTTTTGTCTGGTATTAGTTGAAACTTTTAGATTCTTTGAAGCCTGTTTCCCTACATAGGCAGTTTAGACACCATTTTGAAAACTTTGCACACAACTTTCAGCATGGCCACTCCTTACACCGTATTTCAATAAAGCAGAATTTGGTGCACTATGTCTGACATTGATTTTTAAGGGGGGTCAAGTCAAGGTTAATTTGGACTTTTTGCTTTTAACGACAGCTATATCTCTTCGCAATAAAGCTGATATAAGTATATAAGTATAAGATTGTACACTAGGGTAGTATTCAAGATAGCTTTCACCAGCACAAATTTTGGACGTTTTATCACTTTTACTTTTGAATATGGGCCCCCAAGTATGGTCCGAAAGGTTTTTTTTGGGCCATTTTTTGACCCCCTCTTCCTTTTAAATTGGGGCAAGGTGTATTTTTTCTGTTCACATATTTATAATCTGCAGCAAAAGGTATCCAAAATGCCAAGTTTGAATGATCTGAGGAGTGTAGTTCTTTACTTCTTTACTTATGGCCCTCTGATATTGAATTTCACACCGGTACTACTTTTGTTGAGGTGACGCCCCCCCCTCACATTTAAAATTGCTGTAGCTTGAAAACGAAAAGAGGTACAGATCGCAAATTTTCAGGATTTTAGTTTTTCTTTCATGAAATAGCTTTTCAATACACCACCAAGATACAGAAATCCAAGAGGTGATGGTGTACTCGATTTGTTGAAATGGCATGGTATGAGACCCATATAGGGTATTAAATTCAACCTATATCTGGTCAGTCCTCACATAGGGTAATCAAATTTACTTTTCAGTTCAGTTGAGTATAAATCAGCAGAATCTGATAGAATATGTTTTTGCATTGATATCATAACTCAAAACCGAATAAAAGTCCATAAAATAGATCAAATGAGTGTAAAAATCCTAGATTAAAATTCTAATATGTAACATTGCTTGGCCCTGGTCTCAGATAGGGTGTCTATTTTAATAGGTCTGGTCTCGGATGGGTATCCATTTCAACAGAATTTTGTTTTTTTTTTTTCCCCAAACAATCTGGTCTCAGATATGGTCCATTTCATTTGTTTTCTTTCTGGTCTCATATATGGTCACTGCCGGAACCCTTGTAACTTGGGTGGTTACCCGGGCTCGTGTACAGGTTACCCCCCCCCCCCCCCCCGCGATATGTAACTTGGTGACAAGGATCTTGGATAGTGATCCACATGTTGGTGACCTTCGTGACCTCATGTGACCTTGACCCCATTCACAATCCACAACGGCAGAGGACACTACGGTCCAATTACTGCGATGTATTTTTAAGATACATGATTACTGAGGAGGCCGCCCATGGTTTTTGCACCATCTTTTCAAACAATGAGAGAGGAGTAATCAGCATGTTTGCTTTGTGGTTGATGAAGACCTGTGGTATTTTCCAACAATGCAGCGTACCTTACTTATACTCCACCAACAACTAGAGGCTCTAATTGATTGGCTAATGAGAAAGGTTTGCAGTGGACCTGATTATTGCACTGATTGGATAATAGAGCATGCCATTTGTTGCTAGTACCAATAAGTGGTTGCACCTCAACTCATTCAACTCAACACCAACTACTGGAGTAAGCCACGCAATCCTTGATGCTCTAGTTTAGGGGACCCCTGTTATGAAATCTCTTTGTTGCACAGCATATCTATACTGAAATTTCAAAGGGTCACATCGGTTGCTAGAAGCCCTCAACACAAATGTATTGATTATTGCTAACCGTGGCTCACTGCTCCCGACTTACATGTGGCAGTGTTTTTTGACCATTGCAGGCAAAAAGTGTAAACCTTTCTTTTACCAATCCTGTTTACAAATTTTTTTTGTAGCGTTAAAGTGGAATATTCTTACCAGGGGTATACCATCCACTCCTTGAGCACCTTAGGGCCAGGAAAAATTACCATGTGACCTATTGCCCCTTGAACCTATTTCACCTTTTCTCGCCCTTTAATCCTGGGCTCCTGATTGGCCTGGTCCCCTGGTACTCCTTTGTTTCCGGGACTCACCTGCCCTACCTGTCCCTACTGTGAATGAAATAAATGAAGATGTAACATTTAACGATGCGTGTTCCGATCGTGCAATATGTTTCCTATGTTACTTGATGGGCATATGTGCAAGTGCCGAGGTTTTCATAGCAGTAGAAAAACACAATAGACGGAAATTAGAACAAGCACCTTTACAGGATGTCAATTTTATTTTCTAACCAACTTAAAACTATTAAGTTCGAATTTTACACCGAATCTGTTTGAGGTTTTGACAAGACGCAGGGTTTGTGTTTTTCTTTGTTTCTGCATGCTGGTCGCCGACATTTGAAAACAAAATAAACTAGACCCATGAAAAACGCATGGCTGTGTTACTCTGTTGAATTTAAAAACCCACAATTCCTACTTCTTACCGGGATTAAAACAGGGCTACTGATATCACAACCTTAATAGTTTTATGCTTCAGTTTGGTTTTCGGCTGCCTTCTTTGCCGTACCTGCTAGAATCAATCATAACAACTATTCATTCATAAACTGCCACCTAAATGTTTGATTGAAGTTCCAATTGACTGTTTTCGCCAATCAAAAAATCATTAAATCATAAAATACTTCCCAACACATGCACACACACCCACACACACACATACACACACAAAAATACACACACACACACACCCCTACACACACACCAAAGACACACAAAATATACACACAGCAAAACTAATCCACACCTGAAGAGCTGAAAGGTGAAACTATAGTAGTAAAGTGAATTGAATTAATCATTTGAAGAAGAAATTGTCTAAGACTCATTTTATATCTTCATACTCACAGCATGTTGATCTTCAACTTTATCTATCTATTTAACCCATACCTTGGGGCCCAGCAAACTCCTGTAGACCTACCCAGGAGGCCTTGTGACCTGGGGTCCTGTAAGGAATCCAGAATTGCAAGGACAACTGCATGATCCTGACTGCTGTTGAGCATCTTGTTGACATCTTGTTGAGGACTCTGTCCAGAAATTAGGTTGGCCCATAATGAAATCAAATGTGTTGAATAGATCACCGATTTGCCATTGTTTGAAGTTGGAGGTGAAGGTTTCACAGAGGAACTTCAGATCTGCCGATTAAAATCTGTAGGAGACTCACAGGCAACATAAGATGGCTTTTATAGTAAGTTGCATGTCCCTTATCTGTGGTACTGGTACTGTATTACACGTCTTGTTATATGCACCTATTGTGCTGAAGAATTGTCCAGTCCAGACCTGCTATAAATGCCGAGTCTGATTTACTGCCATTAACCAACGAGCCTGATACCACTAGCTTATTTGAAATGTCTTTATTTATTATGACAAACCAGAACT